>JAODJX010000020.1:10959869-10970523 GCA_026776945.1 Isichthys henryi
CTGGGTATCGTTACCGACGCTAGATACTATTGGCCGATTTTCGCCCCCGCCGGTGTTTGCTACGGAGTTACACGCGAACAGAAAATGCTGATCACGGACCGTAACAATCTCGCTGATTAATTGACAGATAGGACAAACAAGCACTCACGCCGACCGAATAAGAAAAGTAAATAGAAATAAAACAGCCACCCAAGTGGACAAATAAAGCACACAAGCACTCAAAAAACTCCCGCACAATCCCAAACAATCCCAAAAAACAAACGATGCAGCTCAACACCACTCTCTCCACTCTCTTGCTTCCAAACCGGAAGAGAAGCATAACCGATCAATCACTTTTCCTTTCCTCAAGACTAAGGACCTGGACTTTGCGGGCTTGAAGCTCATTCTTGCCCATGTAATGAGCCGTTCAAGACCTTGGAGAAGCCACCTGCACCTGGGCACTGATGTTGTAATTACAGTGAGATCATCCTAATTGGCGGTTGTCGGGTGCCAGATCTGGACAATAGACCTCTGCACTCAACTTCCGCCAACTTCACAAACATATTCATGGCCAATACAAACAGGGAGACAGATCGTGCAGCCGGTGATGATGCCCTTATCTAGATGATGCCACTCCGATGTTGAGGTCCCGAAGGACACAATCAGACTAAAGTTGTTATACTAGTCAAGGATGGGCCAGGTGCTGCGGCATGGTGGTGCAGTGATTAGCACTGTTGCCTCATACCTCTGGGATCTGGGTTCGAGTCTCCACCTGGGTTACATGTGTGTGGAGTTTGCATGTTCTCCCCCTGTCGTCGTGGGGTTTCCTCCGGGTACTCTAGTTTCCCCCCACAGTCCAAAAACATGCTGAGGCTAATTGGAGTTGCTAAATTGCCCGTAGGTGTTAATGTGTGAGTGAATGGTGTGTGAGTGTGCGATGGTCTGGCCCCCCATCTTGGGTTGTTCCCTGCCTCGTGCCCATTGCTTCCGGGATAGGCTCCGTATCCCCTGCAACCCAGTAGGATAAGCGGTTTGGAAAATGGATGGATGGATGGATGGGCCAGGTGCTGATGCTGTTCTGGCAGATTTGATGACCTCTCTGACTTCCTTGAGGGTGGGTTCGTTGATGTTAAACAGGATGCTGGGTTCAAGTAGACATATGAGAGCTGCGCAGTGGCCGAGGTCTTGCTTTTCTGTGTTTCTCTCCCAGCAATTTATTTGTGAACCCTAATGGATTGGCAATGAAGGCACTGCGCTTGTGGGCCCTCCCCTTGGCCCTCTTTTTGTGCCACTCAGCGTGCCGCAGAGTGATTAGCCTTTCCCGCACTACACCTCTGCCTTCACTTGCTCACTTGCTTTCTTGAACTGGCTCCTGTGTCCGTAGCTCTTGTCTGAATTGGGCGATCTTTGCTTCGCGTCGGTTTGAAATAGGTGCTGCAGTAGTAGTCTTGGTGGCACGTTGTTCCTTAATGCCAAACCTATCTGACGCGATGCTCATTACGAAGCTGCTCATTGTCCTTAGCCTCTGATCCACATCTCCCTTAGCTGTTTCTTTGAGGGTTGTATCAACATCTACATCAAACTGGTACCACTCTGGCTCTTTGTTGGCAGCGGGCCACAAAATCCGACCGTGTTCGGATGGTCTGCTTTGGGGGGCAGCTTGTGATGCTTGGAGGTACAAGGCACTGTGGGGTCTGTCCGGGCCTGGCTCCTCCTCCATCTTACCAGGTGCTTTGTACTGGTACTGGCACTGTACGTTGCACCACTAACTTCCTCATGCAGCCCATCTTGGTCTGGTGTATCTTCAGACCTCTCGGGTTTTTGCAGACCTTGCCACATCTGCAAACTACACTCGTTGTCGATTGAACGTTCACGTTGGTCAATTGACAAAATATCTGTCCGTTCGGGGCGCTCATTCTCCACCCCACTCAGGTGCCCCTGAGTGTATTTCTCCTAAGGGTTCATCATAGTGTGAGTTACACAGTGACTGCAGCTCAGCAAAACTACAACTGCTTGCACATTCTGACTAGGGCGTGATACACTGAAATAAACAAAGCTGTCTGTTCATTATGTTTCTTCTCATTCAAATAGCTGAAAATTATTGTTCATTTAAACGTCACTTTCTTATTTACATTCATGGTTCAATCTATTTTTTACAGGGTAGAATAAATTATTTACATTGAGGCAACTTCAAATATTTAATGTGATCGATTACTTTAAATATTTTAAGTTGATTCAACATTTCCAGCATTTGTTTTCAGTGTGTACATAGCACAGAGATCAAACACCTGCCACATATGTGTATGTCTTTTTCCTTTTTTGGCTTGTCAGTCAGCCTCTCCACCTCTGCCTAGCATGTCTCTAGCTGAAACCATTTATAGTCATGCATAGACACACAGTGAATAACACTCTTCTGAAACGGTATGTAGTTAAGGGTATGTGATGCAGGTACTATGTACTCATCTGTTCTCTAAGGGATTTCACCTCCTGCACCAGTCATTTCATGTGCTGCTGGCAGCCCAGTAGGGTCATCATCCTAACACAGAGGGCAGCAAATGGGATGCAAGCAGGAGGCAATCATGCGGAGGTGGGAGGCAGGGTGGCCAGAGCTGGTGGAAGGCGGGACCTCCAGTTATAAGCTGGTAAATCAGGTAAGTCACACAGCACCATAATTAGCATCTACTTATGCAAAATCACGCTGTACTCAAGTTAATAAGATCCAAAGAGCAGTCAGGGGGTCCGACTCCTGACTCTGCAACCGTAGATTGAGAGAATGCAGCAGATGGGTGGAGACAGAGGAGTGGAAGGAGAGGAGTGGATGCTTAGGGGTGGAGGGAGAAGAGTGGAGGTTGACGGGTGGAGGCTGAGGGATTATGCTGACATGCTGGAATGACCGAGCTGTGAATGGGGCAAGTCACTCACCTGTGCTGCAGCAGGCAGGTAGCTTCGGGAGAGTGATTTTAGTCCCTCACCTCCCTGTAGACCGAAGGCACAGTCAGCACCCCCACCACACCCACATCATGCTGGTGACTATCACTGACCACTTTCCTCTGTATGATCAATAACACACTTTTCCTACTACTTCATACCAATAAGCGCCATGTGAATATTTAATATCTTTGAGCATGCTTCTAACACAGGCTGACTGATGAATGAAGCTGAACGCATTACTGTGTGGGTCTCTTAAAACCATATGAATGAACTGATGAGGTAAGGGGATATTGTTGGATATTGTGTCTGGGACGAGGCGTGTGCATGGGGCAAGGAGTGCGCCACGCTTTAACCTGTCATTCAGCAGCATGTCATCAGTTAGACTGCATTGTATTTAGATCTGGGCGGCTTCATGGGTTGCACAGACCGGGGATGCCTCATACAGAGCACACAGTGACTGGTCCTTCACCTGTGGACAGGAGTGCGGGCATGCTGTGAATCATAGCCCAAGATATACTGTTACAGTCCCTTATCTCACAGAAACAGACCCTGATTCTGCATGACATAGATTAATTTGCATTGCTGTCTCTGGCCTCATCCCCGTAAAAAACACACAAACCAGCAAGACTGTTTGCATATGCCCTAATTGAAATATATCAAACAAATTTATAAAACTTCGTGTAAATTGTGTCATGAAAGAAAGTGTAGCCATTGAAACAGAAAATGGTGTACGCAAAAAATATTATCCCCCATTTTTATCAAACCTGGTGTACATACATTCATACATGTATGTACATGAATGTGCATGAAATCCTGCCCTCTTGCCTCCCACAAATAACCATAAAGGGTTGGATGTGAAGATAGACATAAAGAAATGATTCACTGTACATACAGCCTGTGTGAATGTAAACGCTGGATGCAAACCTCAAACTTTGACATGTGTATGGAATCTATATTAAGGGATGCCCTGTTATGTGGTGCTGTGCCAGAGCATTAGGCAGATACTGATGTGGTATGTGAGACTCAAAATGAGTGAATTACTGTATAAGTTCATCTGGACCATTGAGCTACTATATTTGTCAATGTCATGCTGGTATCACGGATGACTTGCACATTAATAGATTTACAAAAACAGCTTGATTAGCCCTAGGTCCTCCTATCACAGTCTGAGTGTAATAGATTATTCCAATTACATTAGTGAAACTGGAAATGTAGTATTTATGTAGTGCCATCCAGCACAGAAGGCATGGAGCACCTGAAGGATGGTCGGGAAGGTTGGCCAGGTGCCTGTTGCCAGAAGGCCAATCATAGTCAGAACCTGTATACGCGCAAGTATAGCCCAGATTCGAGAGGCTGTTTGCTCTCACGTGAAGCACACATCAACACATAATCGTAACAGAACAGCTCTTTGAGGTCTACCTCGGCTTATAAGCCAGTCATCAGATAATGTAAACTTTATTGATCCCAGGGGAAATTCTCATGCATAAAGCACCGAAGTTTGTAGAGTAAACAAACATGCCAATTCTGCAAAACTGACAAAGTGCAAAGACACTACACATGTGCAAAAAGTAAACAAATAAAAAAAACATATATAATGGTGATTTCTGAAAACTCTTCCTCTTCCAATCCTTCCATGTACAGAATCAGTAGCGGGAATGCCATTATGCTGTATCACATTCTCATGAATACAGGCTATATATATATATATATATCTGTCCATGCATGCATATGTTTCATGCCTAATTCAAACACAGTGGAAAATGGATGGATGGAGGACAATACTTAATCTACACGGAAAATAAATAACTATGTGCATTTTTATCCTTCAAGTTTTCTTTAATGAATCCTGGGTTTTGCACGAGCGTATTTGGGCTTCTTTTATGTGTACTCATAGGACCCCAGGTAGAGAGCCGCCATGCCTCTGTAACTCTCTTCCCTTTGCCCTTTGTTGGGCTACTCACTTCCTCTTGGCAGAGCTTTAAATTCCCCATGGCACTTGACACACCTACCTGATGTAGCTGGTGACACCATAGCCCACTGGTGGCCAGGAGTAAGAGCTGCAGCACCCTCTCACCAGTAGTCCTGCACTGAGCAGAGAAGAGTCATTTTCTACATTAAGGCAATCGCTCATCATTCAAACGATTATTAGAAATGTGTAATACATACTGTAGCACAGTAGTTGTAAATGTAACCTTTAAGGGCTGAAATTCAAGTTCCTGAAGAGAACCTTCTCTTTACCTTTGAGTTTGTAGTAATATGAGCAGTAAAATATAAGAAACAATTTGCGTATAATAATAATAATAATAATAATATTAGCTTCCTTGCATGCTGAGCTGCCCCAGGCAATCACTTCCCCTGGGTGTATGGCGAACTTCTTGCCACGTGCACGCCTCCTGTGGGTGGGAGAGCCTCTTCAGAGAGCTACTCTCTCATTCCACTGTAATTACACAGCACTGCCACATCACCCCACTCCCTAAATAACACCAAAAGGGAGGCACTGGGTACTGAGGGCAGGGTCAGCCCTCCCAGGGAGACCTTAATGACAGGGCCTGCTTCGTTTTGAAGATTAAAAATAAAAAATTGCACAGGCTTGTGCCCATCATAAGACTGGATGCTGAACATGCATGCCGACCCGATGGCCCAGATCTCTCACAGCCTTTCAAGGATTCACTCTGCCTGACAGTTTTAATTCCTGTCTCTCTCTCTCTTTGGATTACAAAGGTGCTTTTTTTAAAGAACCAAATAACTGGACAGAAAATACCATTCTGGGTGAGAGGAGAGGCGATCCATGGAAACGTGGAAACTGCCAGGAATGTGGCTTAAAAAAACGAGAGCAAATGTAGCACAGAATAAAAGATACAGATGTGTCATTGCCTGCAAACAGTGAACGTAACATGGCAGATACAGTGTCGCCACTGTATAAAAGCAGAGCAAATGAGATATAACGACATACATAGTGGTGTTAGTGTACTGTATGCAAACGCAGCAAACGAGACAGAATGACAGATACAGAGGTGTTACTGTATGGAAACACAGAAAATGAAACAGAATGACTGGTATAGTCATGCTACTGTATCAAAAAACAGCAAACGGAAGAGAATGACAGATATAAGAGTGTTACTGCAAGAAAACACAGAAAATGAAACAGAATGATAGACATAGTACTGTCAGTATATGAAAACACAGCAAACAAAAGAAAATAACAGATATAGTGGTGTTACTGTATAAAAAGACAACAAATGCAGCAGAATGACAAATACTGTGGTGGCACCGTATGAAAGCCCTGCAAACAAATCAGAAACTTACAAACAAAGTGGTGATATTGCACAAAAACACAACACACTGACTGCATAAAACAGGCTGTGTTACTATGGAAAATACTTTGAAGGTACAAAGACACATTGAAGTATTAAACACGAGACTGTCAATACATAGAGATACCTTGTTTGCGTTACTGTGTAAGAAGCTAACATAGTTAAGAAATAAATATGCAGATTGTTACAAGACCTTCTGTCATCTTTAGGATATCTTTTTCCCTTGTGTTAGCAGATTGGAATCAATAATAAACTGGATAAAAATACTTGTTCGTTTCTGGAAGCCAAAATGATGAAGATCTGCGCAGGTTATGAGCTGGGTGAGGAAATTTGTGGCTGGAGTAGGGAGGTCTGTGGAAAAAAAGACGGAGAGGGGAGGAAGATAGACAGACAGTCTGTTATTACAGGAAACAAGGTCCCAGTGTGGCTGCACCTCCAAAGAAAGAGTCTCGCTTTCTAATTTGAAGGGCTGCTCAAAGTAGGCCACGGTCCTTCACCAGACTGGGCACACATGGTGAAAAGGACAGGGCTGAGGGGACACTACATGGGAGGGGGGGGAGCTTCTGTAGCCTGCAACCACCTCACATAAACAGCTTCAACCTTCCTGTCCTGCTTATATATAAAACTGTCATAACTGTACTCACTGTATGTTACGTCATGTGTTGCAACTGCTACAATGAGCGACTCTTTTGCGAACTATGAGCAAATTTTTGCCCCTCTTTCACGCTTTCCTGCTATGCCTGTTGCTGACGAACACTTGCTAGGAAATCCTCTATTCTGTAGGGGACAGAGTTGTGTGTGTGACTGACAGCCAGCAGTCTTGTTTCCATGTAGCAAGTGTGGTGGGAAAATTCTATTGTGAGACCCATTCTGTGATGCCAAAATGACTGGTGCACTCTGAATACTCGCAGGTGTGTTTCTGGAGAATCATTGCTGAGGTGTGGGTGTTTATCGGTGGAGTTTGAATGCTGATAGGTGTGGTATGACTACTGATGGGGTCAGTCTAAAAGTTGGTTGGTGGAGTTTAGGAACTAATGGTTGGAATCAGTATTTTTGGGTGTGGCTTGAGTACTTATAAACCCGGTCTGATACGTTTTATCTGGCAAAGACTCAGCTGTGGGTTCACTACTGATCTTCGGCTGGGGTATATTCTGGATATTGGCTGAATAGGGAATTTAAAGAATCCTAGATATAGCAGCACGAATGAAAACAACTGGCAAATGGCATGGTGCTCTTTAGAAACATCAGCAAAGAGCTTTAATCTCATTAAAGATTGTTCTCAGCAGGGAGATACATTGTATGCATCCATAAGTATGAAATCACTAACACCCCATTACCAGCAATTAGTTAACTAATACCCCCTACACTCCTATTAGCTGCCTAATACCCCATTACAGCCTGTCAGGTATCTGATAGCCCAATAAACTCCTGTTAGCTCCCTAATACCCCATTACAGCCTGTTAGGTATCTGATAGCCCAATAAACTCCTGTTAGCTCCCTAATACCCCATTCCAGCATATTAGGTCTCTGATAGCCAAGCAAACTCCTGTTAGCTCCCTAATACACTATTTCAGCCTGTTAGGTCTCTGATAGCCCAGCAAACTTGTGTTCTGACCCCCCATGACAGATCATATGGGCTACCTACTGGTTTGAATGTATTTCTGTCATTTCTCTGTAGGCTAAGCCTGTGGGCTAAGTTCAGTGGGCTAAGCCTATGTGCCTGTAATCAGAATGTCGCTGGTTCAAACCCAGTCTCAGCACGTCTGTGGGTCCCTCAGCAAGGCCCTTAACCCCCAGCTCCCTGGGTGCCCCAATAGGTGGCTGCCCTTTGTGGACAGCTTGCTCTTCAAAGTTGAGGGAGGTGTAAAGACAATTTCCCCACTGGGATCAATAAAGTATCTACTATTATTAATTATAATTATTTCTGTATAGCTCCACTACATCTATATGTGTGTGATGAGGCACAAAAGCGGCTGTCTGAAATGGGTGTATGTTCCCATGAGAGGAACAGGGGCTGCTCAGGTTCCATCTGGCTAAGGTTGACTTGATCATAGCAGCAGAGTGCTGTTTATGGTGGTGTTTGGGAGGAGCGATTCCCTGGGCATGTGCATGCGTGCAGTTCAGGGAGTACCTTTGTGCTCATGTAGGAGTATGATGGTGCAAGTCACATCGTCGTGGACAGCCCGGAGACCTACATCAGGCTGGGGTACATGAAACAGGGCCACCACTGTGCTCAAGTCTCCATTACTGCTCGTCAAAGTGTGTCACGTGGAGGCCACACCTAGGCGGGAATTCACCATTACCCAGAAAGCTAATCACTGAGAAGTGGGAGCTGTAAGCTGGGTAAAACCCAGCAGTGGGCAAGATCTAGATAAAATATGACCTATATTCACGGCCATGGCAGCTGCACTGTCATAATTCCACAGGGGGACAGGCAAGTTAGGAAGACGGGCGAGTGAAGCATGAAAACTGCTACTATATTAACACCAGGAGGAGCTTTATCTCCTTGGGATCTTCACTGTAGGGTGTGGAGACATACCAGATCCAGAGAAGGACCAGGCTGTTGGATTATGCAGGAAATGAACATACATATTCTCACCATTGTACCTTTGTGAACACCTCAACACGTCAGCTGTCTTCTCAATGGTCACATTTCAAACCTTTAATAAACATAGCCATCAAAAACAAAGTGAACTGTGCTAATAGATCATCATAGGCTAAAAACTGAGCAGCTCTGGTATATAAATTGACTTCCTACCCCCAGCAGAAGAAATGAGATACTATCTGTCATTGTTAGGGGACTGACAGTAGGCAGCATGCACCAGTCCCTGACCTCATTCCGCATGACACATAAGTCTAATTCCTAATGTAAGTAGAAGAGCTTGTTCACTAGCCAGTTACAGTCATCCCCTTCCAGTTATATTCTGATCTGCTTTAAATGATAAACTAGAAGTGAACATTCAAAAGGCCTAAGCAATATGATCTGATAGAACTAGTCAGTAAATTAATCCACATTCCAAAATCTACCAAAGTGCATCTTAATTATACACCAGAAAGCTATTGCATATCTAGGAATCACTGCTTCTTTAAAAGGGCATCAATCATCAGACCAAGAGCAATTACTAAAAAATTGGTCCAAACATTTTCCATTTTAACTCATCGTGGTTCCAGCAGCAGCACAGTTATAAGAATGGTAGAATTATCCGGCGATATACAGTACAGAAGAGCACAAGGAATGGGAATTGAGCCAGGTGGAAGTGCCCCTACCAACACAAAAAGCAGGATTCCTCATAAACCAGAAGCAGACAAGCCCTGCGTCACACGACGAAGCTGAAACCTTAGATAAACACCACAGCAGGTTTCAGTCACAACGAGGGCTTTAAACACTGACTTACTTCCTTGCCATTCATTCTCTATGGTCATAGATTTGTCATTCAAAGTCACATATGCTAAATGTGTTTTTGTTCTGTCGAAGTATATTGAGAACAAGAGAAAAACTGGAGACAAATTCCTTAGTCCTGTACGTGGAAACACAATTAGTCAATTAAGCTGATTATGATTTTGAAATAGTAAAAAACATGCTGGTTTCTCCTCATCTCATTAGTGTACTGTAGTGTGTTTGCACTTATGTGTACATTTCCTGTTTATTTAGGGATCTCCTCATTAGTGTAGTGTGCACGTACATTTCTAAACATGCTACACAGCACACCGCAAACCTGGAGTGCTACATGCTACACATTATCAAGCACTATCTTTCCATTTAGCGTAATGTCTCAGCTTGCATCTCGCTGACTCTTTCGATGCTGTTTCTCTCTGCTGGTCTCCTTGTGCTTGGGGGATATACAAATTGAATTACAGACCAAACTCAGAGCCAACCAGCAGTAAAAGCAATGGGTTGCTGTGACATTAATGATTTATTGCATGTAAAAACATCCTTGGCAGTAATGTTCCTCATGTAATCATGCCAAGTAATCAAAAAAAATAATAAAAAAAAAAACAGGGAGAGAGCATATAAATGAAAGGAAATGAAAGAGATGTAGAGAGATTAGAGAGGAGCAGAAGCCTCGTCTACAGTGTTTATCAGAAATGTCCTGTGAGCATAACTTTGCCCCTTTGATTAATTCACTTCATTAGCTTTAGATCATTTCTGAATACTTATTATTTGTATGGATCCTCATAATCAGGCTCTGTCTGTTATTCATTTTAAATCTTGTCACACTGTTGCCCTTGTCTTCTTGCTCACAAGGCCATATTTTTTGGTGTCCACAGTAAGGGAAAGTTACATTGCAGGCATTCTGACTACCCCCCTAATTAGGTGCCTACATAAGAACATAAGAACTATACAAACGAGAAGAGGCCATTCGGCCCATCAAGCTCGCTTGGGGAGAACTAAACTAATAGGTCAGAGTTGTTAAAATCTTATCTAACTC
>JAODJX010000020.1:10970623-10995845 GCA_026776945.1 Isichthys henryi
GAGATATACCCTAACATCCTATTGGCCTTTTTTATTGCTTCCCCACACTGGCGAGAATAGGACATGGAAGCATCAACGTATACACCAAGGTCTTTTTCATGATCAGCTACCTTTAATTCAGTCTCTAGAGATAGATATGAAACTGTATGGAGTTATAAATGAATAATAAATGACAAAATGATGTTGTGTTGAAAGCACAGTGGAGTGGGGTTACCTTCATGAATGCTCACCACCCTGTTTACCACCTGAATGTATTATGTTGTCACATTATTTCATAAGTATAACTCTTGACTTATTTCATTTGCAGAATAATGCCATGCGTGTACACTGGGACCAGTATGGAAGTTCTGTATCTACAGAAATAAGGGTATGACAAAGTCACACCCAAAGCTGAGATTATGATGCCCCAATAACAAGAACTGGGCTCTGAGGGGAGCTGACAGGTTGGACTCCACAGACTATGGGAGGTGTGTGTGGGATCAAGTCAGGCTGCCA
Organism: Isichthys henryi; assembly: GCA_026776945.1. Classification (NCBI taxonomy): domain Eukaryota; kingdom Metazoa; phylum Chordata; class Actinopteri; order Osteoglossiformes; family Mormyridae; genus Isichthys; species Isichthys henryi. The sequence continues at coordinate 10,971,119 of JAODJX010000020.1, forward strand.
GCCACTCCTGTCACACATGTATCTATAGTTTTTCAAGTGCACACACACACACACACAACATATATAAAACCTGTCAAATGGGCCTGTATTTTAAAAGTTCTTGCACTTTTCTTTATTTTTTTAAGTCCCTGATATTTCAGAATAGCATTCACCACCTCATCTTAATATGACCAAAATGTTCTCCATAATTCTTCCCTGGGCTCTTGTGGAAAACTTCACACCTGGTGTGTGGGGAGAATGCTTGGCCATGGAGAGAGAGCAAGAGGGCTTGGTGTAGGCCAGCTGTCTCCCTGGTTGGGGAAGTGGAATGGGAAGGCGCACACCTGTGGGATCAGCTCCATGGCTTGGCTCATCTTAAATACCTCATGGAAGTGGACTCTGATTGGCTGAGCTATGAAATTTCCTCAGCTATGCCTGCTTGGTTTCTAGCTCACAGCATGCAAACCACACTGCCTTCTTATTCCTCCCAGATACCTTAACAGTGAAAACGGTAGCAGCAGACTGAGCACACACACAAGTGCTATTTGGATAGACTGCAGGCAACATATCACGAAGACTTATTATTTTAAATATTTGGGAAAAATCGTAATATATAAATACTATTAAGTGATGGCAGGCCCTGAAAGCAATCTCTGTTGATATTTTAAAATATACTGCTTAGTGATGACAAGCTGATACACCAAGAGTGGCTTTCACCGTATTGGTTTTATTGTAAAGATAACTTTTAAAAACACGTGTTATAAAAAATTTGAAGATGGAAATATGTTCTATATACGGTATAGTAATCCCCCGCCTATCGTGTAAGTTACGTTCCTGACCCATCAGCGATAGGTGAATATCCGCGATATAGAAAGACCATATAAATATACTTTTTAAAAATAGTTTATACCTTAAAATACCCCTCCCACACGTTTAAAACACAAGTAAACATATTAAAACATGTGACATACGTGGATGTCAGGCTAAGGATATGAGTAACATAATAATAATAATAATAATAATAATAATAATAATAATAATAATAATAATAATAATAATAATAATAGTAGTAGTAATGGTTTCTCTGCCTGGGTCACGTGTATGTGCATGTTCTCCCCATGTCGTCGTGGGGTTTCCTCCGGGTACTCCGGTTTCCCCCCACAGTCCAAAAACATGCTGAGGCTAATTGGAGTTGCTAAATTGCCCGTAGGTGTGCATGTGTGAGTCAATGGTGTGTGAGTGTGCCCTGTGATGGGCTGGCCTCCCATCCTGGGTTGTTCCCTCTCTCGTGCCTCTTTCTCACTTACTGTATACGTAATGGAATGTGTAAAAATAAAATCTGCGGTATAGCAGGGGCATCACGGCTGAATCGGTGATATAGCGGGGGATCACTGTACATCCAAAATACAAAAAAATCTGAGTGTCAGCATTCAGAATTTAATTTTATTTTCTAAATTTAATTCACGGTTAACATTACGACTATAATTTATTTGTCTTTCAAACGGATCTGAATGTACGCTACCACAAGTAGACAGCAAATATTTGCTCGTTCCTGCAAACCCCGAAAAACATAATATTGCCTTCAGTGGTTTAAGGTGATAACTACAAGTTTTTCTTACAAGTGATCACTGTCAGAACTGAAAGACATTAGCAGGCATTTTACTACCGTATGTACTTTTAACATTTTTATTTTACACCCCCCCAATAACGCCTAATAATATTTACTTAATGTATTACAGTGTCTTACCTTGAGTCCCTTAAAGAAACGGCATTCGCAGTAACCATGGAAACCGAGTTGTGGCACACCCAGGTCTTTCTGGGAAGTGTAGTTAATTAAAACTATAATCGAATACCGGCAAATCCGATGAGGATCAGTGGTTTTATTACAAGATTAATCGTTTTTACGTTTTTTTTTAAGAAGTGGAATACTTTACATTTATTTGAAAAAATTATTAATAGATTTCTGGTACCGATTTGTATTTTAGGGGCAAACTGTGTCATCTGTTTCGGTGGAGTTGTATCTACATGACAGGCATTCGGCCAATCGCTACTAGGAGTGGCCGGTCGGTGTATGTATGTATGTATGTTTGTAGCAGGGTGCCTGTTATGAGGGTAGATGGAGACAGTTGATTGGTTACTTTTCTGGGCTGCGATTGGTGATGACGGTAATGAGTAGGGCGTGGCGTCGTCGCTCAAGGAGGCTGACGTCAATGGAGCTGTTCAAAGTGTGGTGGTGCTAGAAAAGTAATTCATGCAGTCCGTCGACGTGAAATCGGCGACTGTGCAGTGGACTTCCATTACGAATCGGAGCGCTCCTGAGGCAGGGCAAATCAAGAAATCCTAAGCAAGTGACCCACCTGTATATGATCCCCATTGGTGATATTGTAAGTCCGCCGCCTGCGTCCCTCTCGTTTGCATCACTCTAAAATGGAAATTAGTAAGAAGTCAGAAGGGAAAGCGTTCATTTGAACCGAAGACATCAGCCCATATTTTGCAGATAAACATTTGTCGAGGCTCCTTTCATGCCATTCGTTGTGACAGCGCGTTTATTTATTACGTCTAAATATGTGCAGTTTGTAATATCTTTTCGCAGAAAAAACGATTAAGCCCCGCGTACTGCAGCCCACTGTACTGGGTAAGGGCGGGTGCGATGATTTGCATGGGTTTGTGAAAGAGCAAGACGTTATGTACGGAGAGTTTGTGCTTTTCAGAACATCAGCTGTAGCTCTCATTTCTCAACTGATAATACATATAATACACCACGTACCATTTGCCAGTTACTCTAATAACTTATTGGTAATTTCTGTACCTATTGTTGTATGTATATGTCTGTAATTGCTTCTTCGCACATCTCTTTTCCCCGATGACTGAATGAGGCTCTGGTAGTAATCGGCATATCTCCCTGCAGGTTGTAAGCACTATTGTAACGCCTCTGTGTTGTATACTTGCTTGGCGTTACACTTTAATAAGCGTCGGCTTTGTTGCGGTATGTATACTGATGTGATGAGAGATTTCTTTAGTGGTAAGATCCGGATGCCTGTTGTGCCCCCTGGACAGTATCAAGAACATGGATCCTTTGTTAGCAAAATTTTGTACTTTAATTGTAAACATCACCATCGTGAAACAGGTGTAGTGGTCTTCCGTAAAGTATAGTGTTGGTTCCGTAATTAATGAAAAAGGCATCTATACTATTTTCCCTCAATGAGGTAGATTGCATTCCGTAAATGGATGGATTTGCCATGGATTGTGGGATGAATGTGATTAAGAAGTGAGTTGTGTAACGCTTCCCTATCGCATCGCTTCCCGGGGATAAAGGCGTGGTTCGGGGCACTCCGCGCCCGTCTGTCCGACGTCCCACTGAGCCTCATATCTGTGCCTTCTGGTTGGCATGGAAGTCTACCACTCTCCCCTTCTGTCTATTTTTACACAAAGGATATCAAGCAGCTAAAAAACATGAGAAAGCTTGCAAAGTTTTGCAAAGACAAAGTACTGAAAACATCCTCCTGAATTTAGTGTGAGATATATAACGAAGATGGCAGGATTTATGCCCCAGATCCTGTATGTTTATATGTGTGCATCACTGAGAATAGTTTTCACTGTGAATGTTTGCATGGTGATGGAGATCCCCTGCGTATTTTAGTCACTTTTAAATAATAAAATAGGTGGTCCAGGGGGGTTGGGGGGTGGTGAAAGTGGATATGGTGGAGTTCAGTTTCATTTTGAAAACTGGCCTGCGGAATCCATTTTAGGTCATAGTCATTTATCCAAGATGAACTTGAACAAGACGTAAACTGGGAAGTCAGTCAGAGTTTAGTCAGTGGGAGTTCAGTAAGTCAGACGGTCAGTCAGTCAGTCAGAGTAGTCAATGATAGTCAGTCAATCTGAGTGCAGTCAATAGGAGTTCCTTAAGTCAGTTAGTGAAAGTGCAGTCAATTGGAGTTCAGTCAGTCAATCAGAGTGCAGTCAGTGAGAATTCAGCCAGTCAGAGTGTAGTCAATGTGAGTTCAGTCAGAGTGCAGTCAGTGGGAGTTCAGTCAGTGGGAGTTCAGTCAGTCAGTCAGTAAGAGTGTAGTCAATGTGAGTTCAGTCAGTCAGAGTGCAGTCAATGGGAGTTTATTAAGTCAATCAGTCAGTCAGTCAGTCAAAGTGCAGTCAGTGGGAATTCAATAAGTCAATCGGAGTGTGGTCAGTGGGAGGTCAGTCAGTGACAATACAATCAAAGGCAGTTCATTAAGTCAGTTAGTCAGTCAGTCAAAGCGCAGTCAATGGGAGTTCAGTGAGTCAATCAGAGTACAGTCAATGGGAGTTCAGTGAGTCAGTCAGTCAGTCAGTCAGTCAGTCAGTCAGACTGCAGTCAATGATAAATTAGGTCAAATTCAGTTATGGGAGTCCTCGTAAACAAATTGCCAAAGTTAGCCTGACACTCTGTCATTTGTTTAAAGTTAAGGTGAGTTACAGTTGCCTTATACCAGATACATAGCTGTAGGAAACCAGCCTGGAAACAGATGTATCGGTGTTATAGTACACAATTTTTTTAGGTGCACTTTCAAAAAAAAAAAAAAAAAAGTGCAGTTTCACTGATGCAGTTGACTCCTATAATTCATGGTGCGTTTGTCTGGCTGTAGTCGATGTCAAGACGTGAACTGCATCCCACTTCTGCAGAAATTATCATGGATGTGCAAAATCCAGGCCTGCTGGTAACAAGGCAATCTTCTCAGTCAGCTTTGTGGAAGTTAATCAAGGAGCTGGCTTCACAGAGGTTTTCATTGGTGGTGCACTGGAAGGATACGGATGGAATGACTCTTGAGTCGAGCCCCCTGGAATTCTCAGTCAGAAAAACAACGAGGCATCACGCCGGTGCATCATCAACCAAATCATCATGCAGGTGCACTCCACAACACCACCACTTCTGTCCCCCCCGGCAGCATGCATGTTTGGCATGTGGAGGACCTAGGTGGAGACTGTGGCATAACCTGCCTGCTTCACTGTGCTGTGCTGGGGTGGGGTAATGAGCTTCCTAGTCTCTGGCCTTTGTATTAGATGGCCCATTAGCCAATCAACAATCATGCATGGTGACATCTGATTGCAAGAAGTGCCGTCTTCTGTCTGGGCGATTGGTCATTGTTTCGCAGTCACTCATCAAAGCCTGTTCACAGGCATTTTAAGGTCAGAAGCGGCGAGCAGCACTGGTGCCCAAGCATGCTGTCAGCTCCCATTTTCTTCCTTGTTTGCCGTCCTTTATTATTTATGCACTTCTCAGACAGCCCTTTCCAGAACAACTTACATAACTCATTTATAGTCATGAATAGCTACCTAGACATTTTAACTTTTTAACGTTTCCTCTTCCCGGGACTGGAACCAACAACCTTCTGTTTACAGGCTCCTTTTCTTGTTCACTCGCTCTTTGTCTTCGCGAGCTCGTCGTATGGCAGGCAGTGAGGTTGTGTGGCAGGGAAGCACTTAAATGCGTGTCAGTTGACATGCACTTTGGGAGGGTGTGGGACAGCTGCACGTGGGGGCACTTTGGTGTGATCACAAAAACAAAGCATGGTGCACATGTTCTTAAGGGGGGGTCAAAAATTAGACCAGAACACATTTCTGTTCACTGAATTTTTTATGCACAAATGAGATTCCAGATTATATCAACATCCACGGGTAAGAGGCAGCCGACCCCCTTGGCTATTTTTGTCGCTTTCTCCCTTGGTGCTACAGGGTGTATTTATGGATGCGTACGGGTAGTGGAGGACAGGGTAAAGAGTTGGGCAGAAATGTCCTCAGTTTATTTAAGGGAATCCCACGGACAGCAAAACCTTCCCTACGGAAAGGAAAGGTTCCATTCTAAAAAAGATCGTTATTCCGTTATTGGGACTCCTGTACTTGCACTCTCAGGCAGGGATTAATTGGCTCTTGTCTTTGAGCTGCCCTAATGGCATCTTTCCATGCTTCGGAGTCCCTGGGCATGTGGTGCAGGTGCTGCTTTGACTCTATAGGATATGTAATGGGATGAATAAGTGATGGGATGAATCACAGGGTTCAGGACATTTGTTCTGATGCTGCACTGTGGATGTGTGTTAAATATTTACATCAATGTAAGGGTGTGTAAGTATTAAATGCATTGTACTTCCTGTAAAAAGGATGTGGTGCCATTAGTGGTCTTATGCACAGTATGATGATCCAATACGATAAGCGGAAGAGGTGACTGATTTATAAAATGGCCAGTGAGATGGACAGGGAGGCGGAAGGCGATGGGTGTGAAACCAAACCTGCACCCAGCACGTCAGGACCGTCTGCCCTGGTACACATGAGAGGGCGGTGCGCCATGAATTCCAGGCCACACAGGAGACAGGGGTATTTGATGCTTTCCTTCAGCTAATCTGTACCCGTTTAGCGTGCTTCTCAGTTTCGGTGGTGTATGCTCGTGCAACACAGACACACTGATAGAGAGCGAGCGTACACTTTTGGCTGGAGACCAGTAGTAAAAGAGAAGCCAATAAATGAACAAGTGCAGAGGGTCGGCTTTCACAGCTGAAACTGCAGCCCGCTGTGGCAGCAGGGTGAGCCAGGCCCGGACACTGGCCCTAGTTCTCTCTCTGCCCCCCCCCCCCGCGTTTTCATACACGCTGCCAGATGTCTGATGAGACGAGTTGGTCTGCACTTGATGCCTGACGTTGAATCCTCATGCTCTCACCTCACTCACATGCCCCAGGCCTCAGTGTTGCCCCACAGCCTCTTTCCTGCTGCCACTGCATTTCCCACCAGAAAGAGCAGAAATATGCCCTTATGTATTTTTAGCCTGCTTTATTCCCTCACCCTCTGTAATTATATGGGGCTGGTTTAGCTTTGGGTGGGACGCTGGGTGGGGCTGTTGGGGGAGGCAGCAGCCCCTGTGGGAGGCTTTGCGTGGTGTGCTGGGCAGGCCTGACCACTAACTGACTCCATCTGCGCATATTCTGCAAGTAGAGCATCATTTACTGGTCCTGTGGAGCCTCAAATAGAGGACTGAGTCCGTTTGTATAGAGGTGGATTGTGTCTGGGCGGTTTGCCTGTCATTATACCACGATCAGGCCCACTGACATGCAGTCAGCTGCAGTTTATGATTATCCAGGCAGGGGCCGGGTGGGGCCAGGCAGGAGCCGGGTGGGGCCAGGCAGGAGCCCGGTGGGTTTGTGTTCAGGGATACATGCGAGTGCTGGTGTGGGATTTTAGCCCATTCGCGCTGGATGACAGGGATGGACCCTCTTACTCCATTGTAACAGGCCACCCTTCTCCACCTTACTGGGGCATCCGCTGAATCTGTCTCCTAACAGCTTCTAATGGCGTGTTCTCCCACCTGTTTCTTAGCCTCCCCCACCCCCGTCACACGGTGACTGTGCGTGTTTATGCTGAAAAGTGAAAATGTAGCGGCTCTGTCATGTTTATTCCATCTCTGAGCCAAACGTGTAAACATTCCTTTGGATGTGGTTTGCTTAGGGGTGAAAATTTTCAGTATTATGCAGGAAGCACAGACAGCTAGGAATAGCATTGGCAAGAGCTGGCGAACGAGGCTGGTATTACAGCTGGGAGCTGCAGGACTGTAGGGACACCGAGCTGGGAATTACAGAGGCAAGAGGACATGTAGAAGGGACAGGGATCTGGGATTTGCAGCGTGCAGGCTGGATGCTACGGAGATAAGACCACACGATTAATAGAGAACAACACGTAGTGGAGCAATGGCAGCAGAGCTGACAGCCCATAAGCCAGTTACCGTAACGACCGAGCACCGGACACTTTATCATAGACAAGCCATAAAGTCTCGGGTAAAGAGAGCGTAAAGAGATTCTCAGAAGATAAACAGCTGGGGGCCTGCTGTGCGAAGAGCCAGTGCTGAGAACCACCTGTCAGCAGTGAGGAATCAAAAGCAGGAAAACTGTGGACCAATCATATGCTCCGCATTCAGAGTACCAGGGAAGCGATTGGTCACTGCAAAAACAGCCAGCGGCCCAAAGGAGAGGGGTAAACAAAAAAATGAGGGCATTAGATTTGAAGTTTTCAGGGATGCATTTTAACTGATACAGCATCCTAATAAACCTTAAAACTTTAAGAACATTGTGTTAACTTATATTAAAAATCTCTACCTATAATTAATTGCTAAATGTAAGCTGTACTATCTATGCCATTTATTTTAGGTGAAAATATAAAACTAATCAATCTTGTTATTTGAAAAGCATTGCTTAAATAAAATAACCTGTATTAATACTTTTGGATCATTTTGATTTGAACTGATTTAAATATACTTCTTAGCTGTTTTTATACAAAGCAGCGAGGAGATAAATATATTACAAAATGAGTGAATTTACTTATTTCTTAGATGTTAAGACCCTGGATATACTTTCTTTCTTATAAAAGCGAATTTAGACAATTGCTGGCTGGCAAGGTACAGTGTGCTCTATACCCAAGGAAAAAACGATGAATAAATTGAGCTTCAGGTTAATGGAAAACCCACTTACTGTATTAAATCGATGTGTTCCTAATGGACACTCAGCCGACACTGTTACTTTCACACAGATGCAGTATTTTGTCAAAATCAGCTCTCTTTACCTGTTCCTGCCTGAGCCCCCAATCAGATTTCAGATTGAGAATCATTTTGATTTATATGGATTTTGCTGGTTTGTTTTCCAGTGGTTTAGAACCTGCTGTCTGGTCATCCTGCGAATATTCTCTGTGATCTGGACTGTCCACTGGATCTAACACCTTATTCTGTTGTTCAAGCATTTTCAGAGGGAAAATGCAAAAAAAAAAAAAAAAATCAAAACAAGCAAATGAATTAATAAACACAAAGAAATTTTTCCAAAACGGAAAAGCCTATATCCTAAAATGGTTTGTATTTCTGTGGTATGGAGCATAGCGTGTCGCAACCTAAGGAATGTAAACTGATGACAACAATTTATTTGTTTGAATTATATTTCCTTGACGATGTTTTGTTGTCTTTTCAGTTTTCCTGCTGCTATGCTTTTGGTTTTATTATTTTATATCTCAGCCTGTTTTCCGTGCCCAGTCGTTTTCACTAAATGTTTAAAATGAAATTTGTTCTGCCTTCGAAGCCACTGATAGGTCACATGACCCATGTGATGGGAGGGAAGACTGGTCACCAAAGAACAGAACAAGCAGCGTGCCATGGCATGAGCACGTAAAGCAAAGATGGTGTGTGTGTGTGTGTGTGTGGGGGGCGGGGGGGGATAAAGGAAAGCTGTCACCTGGCTTTCTTTTATTTATTTATCTTTCCGTTTCCCTGTTTTTGTATTGATCTCTCTTTATGGTATCACAACACACCCATGTAGAGCGCCTTGGGGGTCGCTCTGTTGTGAAAGGCGCTATATAAATGTAAATTGAATTGAATGATAATCCTACAAACAGATTATTCTTAATGTTTCTACTCTGCAAATTATACTAGAAAACAATTGTACTATGAAACACGTTGTGTTACTGATACTGGTCCACACTGATCTGGATTTGAGATATATTTTGTACAGCAACCCTGAGGTATGAAAGTCCATATGAACAGAGCCCTAGGGCATGCTGGGTAATACCAGATCATCCTCATAATTATCTGCTACCAGTATATGGGCAGGCAGGCAGGTGCTCTTCCCATGCAGAACACCAGCTTTGTGTCCGGGTTCGCGAATTTCATAGGGGTTCAGTGGAAGCTGGCAAGTCTCTCTCTCTCTCTAACATGCACTCACACAGACACACACACACACACACACACACAGGTAATTATATCTTCTTATATCTGCGGATTCTCCATTCATTTCTATGTGGAAAATCCGAACATGATAACCTTAACCTCTACCCAGCCCTAACCTTAACCATAAGTAACCAAACAAAATACAAGACTTTTGACATTTTTAACTTTTTTGATTCACAGATCTTTGTGGGGTCCCCTCAACATCAAATTATTGGTTTTTATTACTTTACAATGTCACACACACAAACACACACACACATGCTGGGGACTGATTGCTGTCTGAAATTGAGTTTTAGTCATAGGCAGTGTGACAAATGGAATAAAAAAAATAGCAGGAAGGGGGCTGATTGAGTTACTGTGATGATTGCATTGAGGTCATAGTGATGATTATCCATTTCCTCTAATAGAATTAAAATCTCAATTACCCAGAGCCCTGCACAGAAAATGAGTGATCAGTTAGAGCAGGAGGGGTGGAGCTGGGGGCGGGGGGGCAGAGAGAGTTGGCTGGAGGGAGATGGACGGTTTGTGGGAATTTCTACTGCTGTTGATGTAATATTGCATTGATGAAATTGAAAGTCATTCAAAGCAGGTTCTGTACACTGTCCTGACATCAAGCATACTGGTGAGTTCAGGCATCAATTACACATAGTCTCTGATCTGAGATCATGCACACTTCTGCAGTTAGAGTTCATAAAGAGTCAATGATCTGAGATCAGGTACTCTGGTGTATTCAGGTATTAATCACACAAAGTCTTTGATCTGAGAACAGGTACATTGGCATGTTGAGGTTTGATCTGAGATCAGGTATGTTCAGTCAGGCTTTGGTCTTACCCTCCGTCACGGGCGCTGCTAGGGATTTTGGACCCCATGAAAGCATATCATAATGGACACCCAATCCAGATGAATTTAATTAATGTTTCAATTTTATTTGAGCCCCAGTCCCTCAGCGGCCCCTAGAATTGCCCTAAGCCTCCACTCCTCCATTCCTTCCTCATACCCTTTTCCCTGTAGAGTATGTGAAGGTCTCAGTCACAGACAGGCCTCTCCTGGGTTTCGTCTCATGTCCCACCCACATAGCCTTCTCTTCTTCCTTCTTCTCATCACACTGTTCACCGTTTCCCCTGTTTCCTTGTATTGTCTGTGGACATGGTGCTTTCTGACCTTCCCTATTCGTCCGGCTGCAGTTGACTGGACTCCTGGCCCTGTTCCATGGCTGATGATTTGGCCCTCTTCCATTGCTTTAATCTCATTGCTCTGGGCGCTGTGCTTGTATACAATTTCAGCTTCAAAAGTTGACACATGAAAAATTAAACATTTTAGGTATTTCATGCTGCTACGTCCTTCGGTTGGGATGCACGTTAGTCTGAAATCAGGAGGGCTCTCAGAGGAATTCGCAGGACTCTGAGGTAAATCTTCAATCATCTGCTGATGCTTGCTCCAGCAGCTCTGTGAAGCAGTGCTTAGGGCGTGCCACTCCTGAAGAAAGGCGCAAACATGATCAGATATTCTGTGAAGAAGACATCTTCCACACTTAACAGCTACCGCCCCTAAGCTCCTGCTAAGAGGTTGTCATGGTAGCCTGCCTCCCTTGAGCAGTCAATGGGGCATCAGTGGTTGGTGTAGTCACTGTCGTCTCTGGGATCTGGGGCTTGGGGGGGGGGGAGAGGCAGAACGAGGGCTTTCAAAGCAAATAAAACTCAGAGAAAGGTCAGTCCCACCCAGCAGCGAGGTAATGCTGAATGGAGACACCAAGTGATGCGCCGTTGCCATACAGAGCCGTCGGGATTCTCCAGCCAATGCGTTTGCTTGGATGAGGGGCGAGGAAATCACAGCAACGTGAACCTTACTGACTCCTGCACTGTAAAGTTAGGCCATGCCAGAGCATCACACGCTTTACAAGGCTCAGCGTATCCGTCACACACAGGGAGACTATCAGGGGCACCATCAGCATGCTTTCTATGAGCTCCTGCAGCGTGGTTGTGGCGTTGGCGCCTGCTTGCACGGTCCCTTTCTTTTGTGGCTGGCTGAACTGCCAAGCCAGCTCCAGCCCTCTCAAACGACGGGGGAGGGGGGGGGTGTGAGCCACCGTTTCATCTTTCAAAGGCGAGACAAGTATCAAAGTGGCACAAAAGACCAAACGTGCATGCTGAGAGTGGCGAGTCAACAAAGTGCCGATTTTTCTTCAAAGATTGCGAACGGCTCTCCTTATAGATAGTGGTGAGCACAGCAAACCCGCGCCTGTGTGTGTGTCTGTGTGTGCGTGAATTTTGAGTTTGGGAGTCATGTGTAAATAGGGCATAATTGTTCTCTAGGACCGTCGGCAAAGCTCAGCCGTGGGGCTGGTGTATTAGACGGCTGTGTTAAGTGCTATGACACTGGCACGACGTTGAGCAGTGTTGCAGTGGTGGTCGATGCGATTGTGTATGTGTGTTTGTGTATGTGTGACAGTGTGTGCCATTTTTTCTAACCTAGTGGGGAAATTTTCCCAAATAAATGATAGCGAACCATGAAAGGTTTGAAAAGAAACAGAAAACAACAGAAAAAAATATGTTAATATTGTGAAAAAACTTTTTACTTGCTCTTTCCTTTTTTGTTGTCCGGTTTCACTGGTGCAGAGTTAACACAGTTGTGGTTGTGAAGCCCCCATAATGAGCAATAAGTGAACAGACATGCGTGTTTGTGTACCTGTGGTTGCCTGTCTACATCTGTGCAAGCCGGCCTGTATTTGCATGCAGCTTGGCTGCAGAAGGCGCAAGGGCCGCGGACGTGTGCTACTCGGCTCTGTGGTGCACCCGCTTCCTGCTAAATGAGGCTTGACTCTTCTGTTCACAGCCCCTCCGCTCGTACCCGACTTCCTTCTCTGCGCGCGCATCCATCTGTCTGTCTGTCTACACAGAGATTCTCGGTGAAAGATGAGACGTCAGTGTAGATATTTAGCCACAGGGTTGATGTGTGCCAACAGTGTCCACCGGGGATTGTTCAATGCAGCTTGAGGTTTTTCCATGAGGTTCTGCATTTGAGTTCTCGGCCTGCCAAGCGATCTGATCACGTTCCAAACCCACCTGCACATGCGGATTCCCCTCCTGGCACAGGGCTCTCAGATCGCCGATTTCATCTACAGGGATTTTCGGGTTGCTGGCTTCTGTTGTCATACCATTAAGTGGACATGTGACCTCACTGTCCTGATGCCTGGCTGGTGGTGTGCCGAAGCGAGCCGATAAATATGTAAGTGGACAATGTTAGTCATGGTCTATGTCTTCAAACACCTGCCTGGCGAGTGTTTCATTACATGTTTGCTTGTAGCAGGTTGTGCTGGATAGCTTTGCTTGTCTGCTGTCAAATCATTGTCTTTGATCTAAGTAACACTGAGGAGTTTCACAGCTCAACATCTCTCCTGCCTTGTGTGAAATGCTTTATTCTCACAAATGTAACTCTTGATGTCCATATTTAAACAGGAGAGAGTTCCCCTTAAGTACTTAATGTACAATGTAATATTAAATGGACTGTTTGTGTGAACACAGGCTTGGTGTGATGGGTTTCCCCATTAAAGGGTGCATTTTGATCTGAAGGCAGCCTTTCAGGCACAGGTCATGCAGTCTCTAAGCTTCACAGGCCTGTAATTCTAATCTCTTCATTATATATAACCACATTCCGTGGGGCAGTGTTTGTGTATTCTGAAGAGAATATACCTATCTGCAGGACCTCAGTGCATCACGAGTGAGTTTGTTCATGGTCGTGAGTTTGGTCGTGGTCGTGAGTTTGTTCGTGGTCGTGAGTTTGGCTGTGGTCGTGAGTTTGGTCATGGTCGTGAGTTTGGTCGTGGTCGTGAGTTTTCTCATGGTCATGTTTTAGTCTGTATTTGTTGATTGTGCTGTTGCTGAAGGTTCCATGTTTACAGAGATACTATTGCACATCGGGCCTGTCAATCAGCCGCATCACTGACAGCATGTGTGCCCTCGGAATACCGCATGAACATTGTGCCCCTGGAGAGTTCAGACTGTTTGATCACTGTTTATTTTATATTGGTGCTGATAGTTGACCATACCTGACCACAATACTCTATGCCACAGTTTCTGCTGTGTTCAGCCCTTTGATATAGGAAGCTGGATTACACAAATGCATCACTCTCAATTAGAAGCTCTCCATTACGTTCCTAAGATTTAATTAATTTAATTTAATTATGAGACCTACTGGTAGTTACAGTAAGGCAGGAAAAAAATGAACAAATGCTGACTACAGTTTGCTAAACATATATATCTTAATTTGATATAATTATTTCATGGAATGTTCTCTGTCCTGACAATTCATTGTGGGTAATGCTTATGGCCACATGACACAGTGTTACTTTCTGATAGGTCACTTAGCTCATTGTAATAGAAGGTTGGGTAACACATGCTTCATCAGAACTGTGCTGTAAAGGAACATGATAGTAATGATATATTAATTCCTGTGGGAAATTCTCTTTTGGCCTACCTCATGTTGCTCTCCATGAGAGCTGGGGGTTAAGGGCCTTGCTCAAGGGTCTACATACATGTGACCGTTCTGCTGAGGCTTGAACCAGAACCCAAGCCATCAAAGGAGCAGAGGCCTAGCTCACTGACTCACACACCTCCGCAAAGAATAAAGAACTTATGACTTAAATGAAAAACAGCCGCCCCCCCCCACCAAAAACAAAAAACAAATACAGTTGCTTGTCTGTTAAAGCCATTTTCAGATGCAGTTATGGCATATTTACTGGCTGCAGAATGTGCTTGTTTTGCTAAGACTTCCCAGCTGGATGGCTATTCTCTCTTTTGTCTTTGTGTCAGTAGTATTTGAACGGTGAAGTTTGCTAACTAATCAAGGAAGAGCTAGGCAGCAAACATCTACATTGATTTATCCCAGCTGGGGCTGGCTGCCTACTCTCTTTTAGAAGCTTCTGAAACTTAGCAATTGCTTCAGTTCAGTACCATTCAAACATCATTTTCAGTGTTTATGCCGTTAATAATGTTGTCTTCTGCAATGCATAGTCTTAAAGGGACTTTGATAGCTTAAGTTCAGGAGGTACAAAGATTTCCGGGATTTAACACAACTACCTTCTGATATAAAGTTGACCGTTTTGCAAGCCAATATACCAAAGCTTTTTGTTAATTAACAGGGGCTGTAAATACAATTGAGTGCTTCTAGCAACCAGGAATAAGAATTCATTATTTATACGCCATTCAGCACATTAATCAGAATGCAAGTTAGAGTAATTTGCAGTATTTTCGAGTAATTATTGCAGGCTACATAAGTATAGAGTATACAGCACACAGACAAACTATTACTACAAATAGCAAGAAGCCATAGAGGGTCAGTGCATGTCAGAGGGTGTATCATACAAAAGCTAAAAGTGACAGAATAACACAGACTAAAGAATATATAAAAAACCTGCAAACAAAACAACGGGTTGACAGAATTACTCAGAGCCAAGCCAGGATAATCCTACTAAGTTTTGAGAATGGTTGCAATCTGGAATGTATTTACTAATGGATTTGTGCTTTTGGCAAACAGTTCACACCTGCATGTAACTTACTATATCATGCCGTCCAGCTAATCACCAGGCTACCTCCAAGATGCAAAGCAGAGCCCTCAGCCTCCACAGAAGACTATGATACCATCAGGCGGTTTTCCCAACCTGGTCCTTGAGGACCCTTAGACAGTCCATGTATCTTTTCCCTCCCAGCTCCCGGTGGACCAGGTTGGGAAACAGTAGTATTGGAGATCCATGGCTTTAAATGGCACCTTTGCAGAATCATGTCAGTGATATGCCAGGGATCCCTGTTAGATACCTGCTCTGGCCCCTATTTACTTCATACGGGTGTTACGGGCAGAGGTGCCGAGGTAATGGCATAAAGAGGTACAGTCACTGTAAGGGAACGAAACAAAACGTAAGGGGTAAAAATTCATCAGCTCGACTGACTGTGAGTGGAGCATCCAGTGTGTGAGTCTGAAGGAGATTTTGCGGTTAGTAAAAGCCAGTCAGCAGTCGTTATGTATTTGCCAGGGTCGCATCCTTTCCTTTTTTCATTTCTACTAAAACTGCTCCAGACCCCATATCACCTGAATCAGTGTTCAGACAGAACTGGGTTCAAGCTCAGTTAGTCATTGAATCTTGCCAGAAGTCCTCTAGTCCCATCGTACCCTCTATTGCTGCAGCTGATACGGGGCAGCTGTAACATTGGCACAATGTGGAATGACTTAGTAATACCAGGCCTTTTTCCAAACAAACCGATGAATTTTCTTCACACCCCATGAGATGATAGTCCTGAGTAGCTTAAGTCTTGGCTGGGTCAGCCACTGTCCCTTCAGCAGACACAGTGTGGCCCAGGGACTTGGAGGAAGGTTTCAGGGATATACTTTCAGTTTCAGGGAGATGTTAGTCTTATGTTGCCTTTGGAAGGCTTCCTTAAGGTTTAGCAATTGTTGCTCCATAGACCTTGAAGGTGACAGCGGCTAATATATCTGCAGAACACTATGCCCTTAGCCCCACCAACGTTGATTCCATCAGCTGTTGAAAGATCGCTGAGGCATTCCTTGAACTAAAGGGCATGATCTTAAATTGGAAAAGACCAGCAGGGCTAGTGGCAGCAGTTAATTCCCTTTCGTGACTGATATCTGCTAGTATCCAGACTGGGGTTTAGTGAGCTGAATACCCTGGCTACCTTAAAAGACTACAGGATCTTCTGTATTAGTTCATTGGCAAAACCTTTTTGTTGGCGTCTGTGAAGGACTTGTATTATCTTGCTTGCTTTTAAACTGAAAATTCTGGTTTTGCAGGAAAGAATTGTACAGGAGAAGAGAGAATGTGGTGGTCTTTTGCCCCTGGGACACTGGGTGTTGGCATTCTACAGCTGCTATGCTCATTCCGCCTTTGCAGTCATCTCAGTACAACCTAACCAAAGTCTAAAAGCTTGCGTGGCCAAGTTTGTTCACAGGCCTTTATATGATCCACAAAAAGCTTCCAATATGTCATTTCCCATTCTCTGGCATGTTTCTGAGCTTCTCCAAAGTGCTTACACATTTATCTTCAGCATCTGCTGCATTGACAACAGCTGTTCTCTCACTTGGACTTCACCCTTTCCATCTTCAGACAGGTACATGCTACTCGATCAACTATATCATGTCCCCCTGGCCTCTAGCACAGACAACTGCAGGTGTGACGCTTTTGAGAGAAGTACTAAGACTGGTACGCTCAGCCCTTTCACTCATGTTGTTAGTGATAGAATAATTCAAGCAAACAGTAATGTACGAGGAAAACCAATACAATGCAGATGAGAAAATAACAAAACAGAAAATAGAACCTGTACAAATGCCAGAGGTTCCCCATATTGGCTGTGTAACAGGTGCAGGCAGGTAAGATCATATTCAATATACGATTTGTAATCAAACTACCATGACACATGCCACAGTGACGTAAAGGTCCCTCAATGCACATGAATAGGTGAGTACATACAGTACTGTGCAAAGGTTTTAGGCAGTCACAGAAATGGTTATCTTTATGTTGGTGTAAAACTATGCTATTATGCTATCAAAGTGTGTTAGCTGAACCATTTAAAAACCTCTCTTAAAATCACCTGAATATATGCAGCAACCAGCCAATGCACCCATGTATTTTTTGACTCAACCACCTCATAGCACATTTAGCACACCTCATATGGTTGATCAATACCTCACTGACTTTGTAAAGTTAATTAAATGAATTAATTAAGTAAGCTGCTGGTGAAATTTAATATAAACATGGAATGGCTGAGGTGCCTCTAAGGAGAGGTTTGGGAACTGAGGTGGTGTTCTATTAGCCATTCAACAAAATATCAGAAACGTTTTGGAAAAACAGAAAAAATTCCTGTTCGTTTTTGTTGTATTACTCTTAATTGGTATATGTTTTTAAGTTAAATTGCGTTTTTTTTGTCCTAAGCAAAATGTACACTTACTATTCAGATAAATAGCTTTAAACATTTTCTTTCTCTGCCCAAGACTTGTGCTGTAGGTTAATAGTGATGCAAACACGTACAAATATATATATATACAATGTTACTGAGACACCATAAACACAAAACACAGCCAGCAATCTTCAATAAAATACTCAAAACCTTACAAGTGTGAATTGACAGTGATGATAGTCTCACTCGGAATGGAGGCGATCTGGAACGTTCTTACTAAATGGGTTATAGTCCAAGAGTACAGGAAGATGATGATTCAGACGGTCCAGTGTAAAGGTGCAATCGTGCAATTCAGCCAAACAGTATAAATAATAGAAATGTTAGGAACATAGACACAGACCAGAGACAAGTGGATGCAATCCTATCATACAGCAAACTTTCTCCTACTCCTCCATCTCCCAGTCTCAGTCCCTTCCTTTTAATCATGTAACTTAAAAGGGAGTTAAATACAAGTTAAATTCATAATACCATTACAGTTTTGTTTATTTATTTATTTGTTTGTTTGTTTATTTATTTATTTAAGTAAGACCACCACCAGGCTTTTGGAGGGTGCATTACACTCTTTTGTTCAGGTGTCCCCCCCCAAATGGCCAAAGGCATGCTTTATTTAATAGGTGAGGTATCATACATTGTGGACAGATTACGTATAGAATGCATGTTGTACTAAAGATATAAACATTTGATGAAAATGTCTGTTAAATAACTAGGCTTGAAGTTTTAAACTTAAGAACAGGGACGTGAGTTTTTATCCTACACAAAATCTCTCTATAGAGATTCTCATCATGTCTGTATGGGTTCAGATCCTGCCCCCAGTCATCTGTGTGAATTCAGATGCTATCTCCATTCTGCTGGGTGGGTTCAGATCCTACCCCGTTTCTATGTGCATGGGATTCTCTCCCTGTATAACATGGTGTTTCTCTCACATACTAAAAACATGTTGTTTAGCTATGTTGTCCCATTTACTCTCACTGTGTGAGTATTTCATAATTGCCTAGTTGTCCTGTCAGTAATGTCTTTGCCCCTTGCTTCCTGTTATAGTTTCCATGTAGCTACCTCCCTAACTGTATAATCAATTGCTGGCCATGGATGGAATGGTTGTGCTTGATTAATGAGGAATGCTAATTTAATTGTTTGGATAATTGGCTTTGGGGCTGCTCTCAACCCTGAGCTTTGTGCACTGGTTCCAGTCTAGTGAGGCAAGTCTCATCTTGAGCTGTCACTCAGGCTCATTTGCAGTGCCCCCTCAGCCAACGGACAAAGGGGGAAGATCAAAAAGGCACTCTTCATCCCGAACCAGCCCCCTCCGGCGACTCCGTTTCTCAGTCTCTGTCCACTTCACTCACAGGTGCAATGTTCATAAAGCGCATTTTATTATGCGGCACGATGCCTGCAATTTATATAAATAGTAGTGCGGCTGAATCTATCTGCGCAGTCGCAGATCCTCATGTAGAACAGAGATGCATGGACAGACACGCACACATACACACATGCACTATCTCTGAGGAACACACACATGCTAAAATGCACATTTTCATAGCCCTACCTTCAGATCATGTCCTTCCCTCATGCACACACTGCTAGATCTCCATCACTGAGTGTAATATAAGGCAGACAGCTGGTCCAACTCAAAAATCCCTTTTACAGGAGTACACCAGCCATTTCATTACTGTGTTTCTCCTCATTTTGTCTATTTCTCCACGAATTGGCTCAAACGTACAAGTGAGAGCGGCGTCAGATTGGAAGGCTGGCTGGGTGTGTGAGTGTTGTTGAGGGAGGGCGTCATGGGGGCTCCAGTTACCCTGCTGCTTAATACACACATACAGTTAGGTTTTTGTGTGTCTGGGTGAACCAACTTGCACAACCAACAGTCTGGTCGCTACTGGACTGTATCAGCTAGTTTTTGGCTGGTTATTGGTTATTGGCTGCTTGCCATTTACTGTTGGTTTGTGCCTGTTCGCCATTGGCTATATTCCATTGCCTGCTTGCCATTGGCTATCCTCCATTGCCTTCTAGCAATTGGCTATCCTCCATTGCCTGCTAGCCACTGGCCATCTTCCATTGCCTGTTGGCCACTGGCTATCTTCTATTGCCTTTTGGTCACTTGCTGCTTGGTGACACCATTGCTACTCTCCTCCACATGTCCTCCTTGCTACGTGCTTTGTAACTTATGGCTAGGGCGTGCTTGATGGTGACTGTGCCTGTTTTGAGCCCACCCCCCCTCTCCCCCACTTTCTGATTGGGGCTTCCTTGGGTGTGTTGTGCTGCTTGGTTGGCACACTGTGATGGCGGCAGCTGATAGGGTGAGATGGTGGGCCTTTGGCGCCGAGGGGAAAGCTGCTAGCTATGTTCTGGTAGGAGAAAATTGACAGACGTTGGCTGAAAGATGAAGGAAGCTGCACACCTGCTTATGTATCTTGTCTAAAAATCTAATTTAAACCGTAAATCTGTTTGGGAACCCCATACACTTCAGAGAGTGTAAAATATGCCATCAGGATTAAGATTCTAAGTCAGGAAAAGTAGAATTTATGCCAGTATTGTGTTTATTTGTGTTATGTAATGTATTCAGTGGATGGATATGATATGCTAACACAAAAGGGTGCTTAAACACAGTTAGACACATAGTGGGCATCTTCCTCAGATGGGGGTGGTTCTGACGATGGAGAAACCTGCATAGAAGACACCACAGATGGCGCTTTGGCCAGAGGAGGGGGCGGGGGGAGCTGTGATGTGGCCTGAGGGTGCTTTTCAGTGGATGTGACCCACTTAGAAGATATATTTACCCATGATGCAGTCTGTTGACCCCTGTAGACCCCCCACGGACAGCACCCCATTTCCCGTTTCTGCCAGAGGCGTGTCTGCATCCTGTTCCAGCAGAAACCGCACACAAACTGAAAAAAATTACACAATCAGGTTGGACTGTAACAGTACACAAAATTCACGATTTGGTACAAACTTCAGTTTTGGGTTCACAGTTTAGTGCAAATAAGGTACAGCAGGGAATACAGAATTTGTTTTGCAATGATTTATTATTAAAACTACAAACACAATTAGGAACAGTTGTAGACCAAAGGTAATGTGTCTGTCGACATATCTGAAAATAAAAAGCCCAGGCCATGCTTATCTGTATATTGTAAAAATAGACATGTACAATAAATTTAAAAATAGACTTAAAATATAGCGTCGATCCTAATGAACTAAATCCCATCTAAATTCTATGTTCTCTACTGCAGAGTGTGACTGCATATCTGTAGCGATAAACACCTTTGTAGCCTATAGTTATCTTTTTAACCCGGCCTAAATTTCCTGGAAAAAGTGCCTTAAATGGCATGGGGAAATCGCAGAAGCTGTTTCTGCCTTGCTTTGGTATCACGCACACTTGAATGATGTCATCTCTAATGAGTTAGCATGTTGAATGTGTTTCCAGCAACATCTGAGTTCAGTGTAACAGACCTGACAGGCGGTCTTGGTCTTATCAACAAAGCCTACATATTGGGAACCAAAATGTTCCTGAAGTGCCGATTATGACTCACTGTAACCAGCATTAGCCTTGACCAACTCACAGCCACAATTAGCATAATGTTTTCTGTGTATAACATCTAGACCTACCTGCGAATTTAGGTCATGTATTTTTTCATTTCAGTGTCTGTGCTGAACTGGAAATGATGTATCCAAATGGCACTTGAAGAATATGTGTACCATTATAGCTGTGTAATTGGGGGGTTACATTGGGGGCTGGGTGGGGGCAAGGTACTGAAAAACCAAAAAGATGAGATGAGATTTTCTGAAGAACGCTGTTTATTCTCAAAAAAAGGGATCTGAAGACAAAGTCATTGAAAGGGAATTCATGCTTGCGCTTCTGTGCAGCCCCCATTCACATTTCCCAAAATTCACTGTGCTACTGGTGTGCCACCTCCCATATGGCTGCTTCCTGTCTGTTTGCGCTCCTGAGGGCAGAGAGACAGACGTGAATAAAGACACAGCTGCGGCTACAATGGAGCCTCCTTGGGTGGATGTATTTGACTTCATTTTTGTCACAATCGCCTGATATCCAGGCATCTGCTTTACCCAGGTGCTGGGGGAGAGCAGCTCCACTGGGGTCAAGCCTGCTGCCCAGGCCTCCCTGCTGCACACTCCCTGCTCTCTGTGCCATGTTTACCAGTACGGTCAATATTTACATTAGAACAGCAATTTTTAGCGCTGACTGCAGACCAGCATACCCTGCCATATGGAATGTGGCCTGACTCCTGTTTTCTCTGCTCTCTCTCTTCTTTCCTTTGCACCCTAGGATCCCAAGAGTGGCTTTGGAAGTGAGGATGGATGTTTCCAAAGTCCTGTAGCTATTTGGCGATGGACACATGTGGTGTGGAACTGGCTTGGCCATGCTGACCATTGACGGCAGACAGTAATACCTATTTCATCCACTGGAGGGCAATTGGGGTTGGGGGGGGTTGGGTAAATGGACAATGTTGTGCCTGGAGGCTGGTGAAAAGCTAATCATGTAGCTTTCTCCTACAAAGGGGGCACAGGCCAATTTATTTTCTCATTTTTTAAATTCCTTTTGGTTTTGTTGGTTTGGCTCCAAAATCAAAAGATGGTACTTTACACGTCGCCATTCTCCAGCTCCTTCCTATGTTTCCTGAATGGCCTGTCATGGGGATTTATTTTCCCCTGCTACTGGCTGCTGGACCGTCTGCTGGCGTCCTTCCTGGCCACCTCCCAGGAAAAGCGACGCCGCTCTCAGGACCCCTGCTACTTTCTGGCATTCTGTGTACTGGTGTCCACCCCGCTGTACCTGCTGCTGCTGGTGGCCTCGCTGCCCTTTGCCCTGCTGGGCTTCCTCTTGTGGGTCCCCCTGCAGTCTGCTCGCCATCCCTACGTCTACAGCTGCAGGCAAGTAAGTGAGGGGCGCATGGAGGCGGCGGACGGGGTATGCACGGCTGGGCGGCTGGCAGAGTGGCGAGCCGCGGGCCGGAGCTTCTGCTTCAGCAGCGCCAACGTGTGCCTGCTGCCAGACTCACTGGCACGCTTCAACAACCTGGCGGGCACGCAGAGGCGGGCACGCGAGGTGGGACGGCGCATTCGCAACGGCGCCAGCCGCCCACAGATCAAGATTTACATTGACTCGCCCACCAACACCTCCATCAGTGCTGCTTCCTTCAGTAGCCTGGTCCAGCAGGCGGGAGGGGCCTGGCGCCGGACATCATCCTTAGACCACCGGCCAGAGAGCAACGGGGAGGCAGAGCTCAAAGAAGCAGGGAGTGGGGCCCAGGGAGAGGAGGCCCAGGGGATCCGCGAATGCCCACTGCACCCCACTGAGTCACAGACGGCTCCTGAGTGCCCCCTCCCTTCCTCGGGTAAGCAAGGTCCCCCTGAGTGCCCCCTCCACACCTCTGGGCAGCAGGAACCCCCTGAGTGCCCTCTCCATGCCACGGGGCAGCAGGGACCCCCTGAGTGCCCCCTACACGCCTCGGGGCTGCAGGGCCCCCCTGAGTGCCCCATCCACGCTTCGGGGCTACAGGGCCCCCCTGAGTGCCCCATCCACCCATCTGGGGTTCAGATTAGCATTAGCGCTCCAGAGCCAGACCCCGAAGAGTCCGAGTCGAAGGGCAACCACCAGGCGAGGGAAGGCGATGCGGGCAGCCTAGAGAGCTGTACAGCGTCACGGGAGTCGCTGACCCGCTTCCACGTGGCCGACAGCGGTGTGTCCAACAACACGCTCTCCCACCGCACCTCGACGTTCAGGCGGCCCACTGGGCGCAAGCGCCGCCACGCCGACGACGGCTTCGACCATGAGGTCTCCGCCTTCTTTCCCGCCAACCTGGACTTCCTGTGCCTGCAGGAAGTGTTCGACAGGCGGGCCATGGCCAAGCTACAGAGACAGCTGCACCGCTACTTCCCCTTTCTTCTGAGCGATGTGGGCCGCTACGGCTGGCGGGGCTGCTGCTCGCGCTTCAAGTTTCTCAACAGCGGCCTGCTGCTGGCCAGCCGTTACCCCATCCTAGACGCGCACTACCAGTGTTACCCCAACGGCCGTGGGGAGGATGCCCTGGCTGCCAAGGGGGCACTGTTTGTCAAGGTGAGACCACTGATATGCCGATGTGACAGCATAAAGCTTAAGGAACTGGCACTCAAGGCATCTTAATGGCTGAGTTAGGTTGAGGCGTGCCACGTACAGATACCACGAGGGCTGTGAGTGTACAGTTAATGTTTCAAAACTCCCCTCCTGAACTTCCACTTTCATTCTCTGTGGCCTTTACTTGAAAGTATCATAAAAGATTCTTTACTCATCTTGAAAGACCGTGTTTACTAAAGCGACCGCATCGCATGACTCATGATCAGCACAGATGTTTCAGTGACTAAAGTATTTCTTCCCTGTCAAGCACATTTCCTGCGATCAAATATGCAAATTGAGTGCCAGAAACTTATTTAAATTCACCTTTTCTGCAGGTTTAACTGAAATTGAAGTGAAACTATGGCACAGGAATAGGAAACAACATCCTAATAGTATCTGTCCCAGGAAAAAAATCCGTTCATGAAGCAATAATTTGCATACTTGTGGTAGTTTGCATAAAGACAGAGAGCACACAGACCAGACAGGAAGCAGACTGGATTGCAAAACCAGAGGTTTCCACAGTAAGCAGTGCTGCCCCCAGAGGATATTCTTTGCCTTGTGTTTACTTTGGCAGAGCCAATATCTATAAGGTGATATATGGGTGCTGGAATGTTTTTAGGCTGAACCAGGAAAAAGCAGAGAAGGATTTAATGCAAGCTCTTCTCAGACTATCGGTGTCAGCACAATGTCAGGGTCTGATTCATGTCTGGCCTGCAACGTCGATCAGTGTGCATTCACTGTGAATTTCATTTACTTCAGACGCTGAAGGTGCAAAATTAACACACATTTATTGTGGGTTTTAATTTGCCCACAACAGGCGTCTTCGCCTTATAATGTACAGAACAAATCTGGATGTGGTGGGAATGTACTGATGCTGAATGTAATATGACTTCAAATGAGAATACTGAAACATCCTTAATTTATTACTAAAATGCAGAGAACGTCCTTTAA
>JAODJX010000020.1:11018519-11031192 GCA_026776945.1 Isichthys henryi
TTGCTTCCGGGATAGGCTCCGGACCCCCCGCGACCCAGTAAGGATAAGCGGTTTGGAAAATGGATGGATGGATGATACCAGCAGATGCCTACAGTTAGCTAGTAGCTACCTTAAAATGGTGAAATCTAAACAGTCAAAAGGATTCTGACACCAGGACATTATTATGTAAATTTGTGATGTGTTTTTTTTTTTTTTTGTATTTATATATTTAACCCAGGGGTGGAGCGATGGTTAGCATTGTTGCTTCTCACCTCTGGGAGCAGGGTTCAAGTCTCCACTAGGGTGCCATGTGTGTGGAGTTTGCATGTTGTCATTGTGGGCTTTCCTCTGAATTCTCTGGTTTTCCCTCACAAGTTCAAAAACATGCTGAGGTTGATTGGAGTTGCCAAATTGCCCATAGGTGTGAATGTGCCCTGTCTTGGGTTGGCACCCTGCCTTGTGCCTGTAGCCTAAGAGCCCCTGCAACCCCAAATAGGACAAGCAGTTCCAGAAAATGGATGGAGGGCAGTGTGTGGCTCAGTTACCTAAGCCTCTGTGGGTTCAAACCTGGCCTTGGGATATCTGTGTGTCCTAGAGCAAAGTATCTCCATGGGCACTGCTGTGGGTGGCTACCCTTTGCAGCCAGCTTGCTCTCACTTATGGACAGCAAGTTGGGGGAGGCATAAGGAAAATTTCCCCACAGGGATCAATAAAATTATCCATTATTATTATGGATGGATATTTAACCCTTGTGTTCATACCACCAGCCATCGTGTTTATAGGTCTCCTGGGGTCATGTGACTCAGTAAGGACTCAGTAAGAGTCGAGGGTCATGGGCTTTTCATCCGCAATTATTTACTACCACATTTATGCCAAAGTAGCTTGAAATGAATGTTTTCTGCTCATTTATTTGCCAAAAAAGTGTCGCTAGTGACCTGAAAACGGTAAAGTTACGCTTTTTAAGTTTTGAGTTTGTAAACTGCACTTCAACAAAAACATTTTGTTTCCCCCCATTATTTCATCTCCATGAGTCAGAATTACTTAGAGTATCACTGAAATAACGTAAAAATATTAGAATTTTGCTCATATTGACCTTTTTTTTACCCTTACACCCCCCACTACCACTTTGTACCCAAACTGCAAGGTGTGAATGGGACATTATATAGTGGTAGTTTTTGCAGTTTATGCCCAATTTAGCTTGTGGATAAAGAACGATAATGGATTTTGATCACGAGATGCCTTATGGAGGTACAAACACTGGTTTTGAGAGGCATATTTCACCTGGCAGCTATTATGAAACATTAAAAAATGTATAATTGTATTTTGATAGGAAAATGATTTTAAATGGATATAAAGTTTTATATTCTTGTAAAGTTAAAATTATTTTAAAATGACGTAAAAGATTTAGTTTCTGTAGAAACTGTTGCACTGGAATGAGGTATTCAAGAAAAGTTATGCACAGTTATGGTGATATGTGGTAGAGCCCTACGGGACTGTTTTTTTAATCCCGCTCCCGCTGTCACTCCCGCAATATTTCTGTCCAATCCCACCCGCTCCCGCTGAATTTCTGACCATTACCGCCCGCTCCCGCTGTCCGTCTCTGTCACTCCCGCCCGCTCCCGCAATATTTTTGTCCAATCCCGCCCGCACCCACAGATCCATTAACGGATATACTGTATGATGAAATAAGTTTATATGCATTAAATGTTTTATTCCAATAGAACAAGAACTAAATAAATTAAACAAATTCAACAAAAATCTCTCAACTTTGAATAGCAAATAATTGTAAACTGAGCCCAAAAACTAATCAGATGTGCAAATATCTGCAGTTATTTAAAATAACAATAACCAAATCTATACAACAAATTTTTAAATATCACATTATTATAAACAAACAAGAACAGCTTAAAAATAGAAGAGAATCCTGAACCTTATTTCAAAGAAATACATTTGAACTAGCTGAACATCACAATTTAATACAATGGCTCAGAACAAACACGAATATATAACACAAAATAAATGACATTATTTACATTCTCCATCCTGCCAAAAATCTTGGGACCCGCTGTCTAATTTTAGCCGCCCGCTCCCGCCCGTGGCAACCTTAAAACCGCCCGCTCCCGCGAGATTTCCATTGGGTCCCGTGGGAGCCGTGGGGTCCCAGTCCCAGTGCAGGGCTCTAATATGTAGCTTGATATATAGCCACGGAAAAAAAATAAGAAACCACTCTACATTTTTAAACAAATCTGCATTTTTAAATCCTGGTTTAATCGTGGTCCGGCTGGCAGAAGGCTACGCATCAGGGAACCGCACATGAGAATAGAATGACACTTCTCATGTGGTGCAGGAGTTTCCAAACAGCAGAGGTTGAGATGGCAGTAATATGAAGCAAGAAGGAAAAAGTTCCAAGAATTGAGTATGAAAGCTAAATTCTGTGGAGCCACTGAGCCTATACATGAAAACACCAGGAATTCCTGCTGTTCTGTGAATCAATAAAAATTCTCCACATTCTATGATTGACAGCACTCAGAGCCTATTGAAATCACTCAGAGCACCTGAGGGTCCAATCAGACTGTAGGGGGGCGTATTGGTCTCCCAAATGGCTCAGAAGACACTGATAGCTGAGTGAGGCCAAGTGTCATTAACGTGTTTATCACTGCCATTTACATATTGCCAAAAGTACTGGGACATTATTCCAAATCATTGAATTCAGGTGTTCTAATCTCACTTCCATAGCCACATGTGTATAAAATCAAGTACCTAGGCATGCAGAGTGCTTCTACAAACATTTGCGAAATAATGGGTCGCAAATGGTATTATAACAAAGTGGAAGCAATTGGGAACAACAACAACTCAGCCACAAAGTGATAGGCCACATGAAATCACAGAGCGGGGACAACGTATGCTGAGGCACAAAGTGTGCAGAAGTCTTCAACTGTCTGCAGAGTCATTAGGTACAGACTTCCAAACTTCATGTGGTCTTCAGATTAGCTCAAGAACAGTGCGTAGAGAACTTCAGAGAATGGGTTTCCATGGCTGAGCATGGCTGGAGACCATAGCTGCATCCAAGCCTTACATCACCAAGTGCAATGCAAAGCATGCAGTGGCATAAAGCATGCTGCCACTGGACTCTAGAACAGTTGAGACGTGTTCTCTGGAGTGATGAATCACACTTCTCTGTTCGGCAATCCAATACTTGCCTGAGTGCATTTTGTCAACTGTAAAGTTTGGTGGAGGGGGGATTATGGTGTGGGGTTGCTTTTCAGGGGTTGGCCTTACTTCCAGTGAAAGGAATTCTTAATGCTGCAGCATTCAAAGCTATTTTGGAGAACTTCATGCTCCAAACTTTGTGGGAACAGTTTGGGGACGGCCCCTACCTGTTCCAACATGCCTGCACACCAGTGGACAAAGCAAGGTCCATAAGGAAATGGATGAGCGAGTCTGGTGTGGAGGAACTTTACTGGACTGCAGAGAGCCCTGACCTCAACCTGATAGAACACCTTTGAGATGAATTAGAGCAGAGACTGTGAGCCAGGCTTCCTTGTCCAATATCAGTGCCTGACCACATAAATGCTCTTCTGGAAGAATGGTCAAAAATTCCCATAAACACTCTCCTAAACCTTGTGGACAACATTGCCAGAAGAGTTGAAGCTGTTATAGCAGCAAAGGGTGGGTCAACTCCATATTAAAACATATGTATTAAGAATGAGATGTCATTAAAGTTCATGTGTGTGTAAAGGCAGGTGTCCCAATACTTTTGCCAATATAGTGTATGCATAATTTAGCTGTTCTGTAGTCTACAAGTCATTCTGTGAGTAAAAGGATTAGTATTGAATATAGAGGAGATCATAGATGAGATAGAGAAGGTGTGTCCATTGATGGTGGATTTGTCCATATGTATGGAGGAGGTGTAAATGTATATGGAGTTGGTATATATACAGCTCAGAAAAAATTAAGAGATCACTCCACACTTTCCTAGTGGTATCCTAGTTTAATGCTGGTTCTGCTGGCAGAAGGTTACACTGAGTGGCAGGTTGCTTGCAGGCTTAAAATTTCTAACACAGCAGCACAAAAGAATAAGGTGAAGCAAGAAACACTGGGAACGTGGAAGTCACTTCAAATGCCAGAGGCGACCGTTAATTTATCCAGCAGTGCTTCATGAATTGGAGGATGACATCAAGTGACCTTCAATAAGAATGGGAAACGTTAAGTGGTGTGAAGTGCACTGCTTGGACAGTTGGTATCAGGCTCCTAGAAGCAGGACTGAAGTCCTATAAAGCAAAGAAGAAGCCCTTCATTAATGAGAAACAGGAGCCAGACTGAAGTTTGCAAAAAATATTATACACAGATGGATACTCTGAAATTGATAAATGAGTGAAACTGTAAAATTGCCATGGTTTAATTTTTCCCAGAGCTGTATACCGTGTATGAAGGAGGAATAAATGTGTATGGAAGAGGTATATATGTGTATAATAGAGCCGTATTTATGTATGGAGAAGGTATATATGTGTATGTGTGTGTATATATATGTATATGGAGATGTATAGATTATTGGAGTAGGCATACTGTCTGTGTGTGAGTGTGTAAATATGTATATATTCATATATTCATGTGTATATATATATGAATCCTAGTGGAGTTTCAGATTCTGATGGTTTGTGTGATTTCTACAGGATGTGGAGGAGTTCAGCTTCATCACGCAGTTGGCGGGACTCACAGACCACCTGTCTGTGGCCATGCGGCTGGCAGTATCCACTGGGGAGGAGGAGCCATATGCATAGGCCACACCCCCAGGGCTAGCCCTTCCTGACATCACCACAGTGACATATCCAGAGTACAGAAGACTGAGAGCCAGTGTTGGGGGTAAAGGCAGGCTCAGTTGGGCTTCTGTACATATCAGCAGGACCTCCATGTTATGAAAGACATGATCAGCTGACCCCCCCCAACTCCCCCAATGTGTGCCATTCCTACCGACAGTAAAGCACGGCCCCTCTGCTCTGGCTAGCGTGGATGCTGCTGGCTGTAGCTCACATCTCATATCTTCTCCTGTTCCTCCATGAATTCCTCTCTTCTTTTAAAAAGCACTTAAATACGGATGTATTTCCTGAACTGCATCACTTTTCCCATTTATTTGTAGTTTTAAACTTTTAATGGAGTAGCCTGTGTTTTTAAGCCTGGGCATGACTGATCCCAAGACTCCAGTCACCTCCTTCTGAGAGGAGCTGAACCGGCTGTGTTCGCATGTTTGCCCTCATGTCTGTGAGGAGGGGTGTGCTTCTTCTCTTCCAAACCCAGATTGTGGCTCAGCTCTAACCCCGTCCTCAAATAACCTTAACAGAAGTGTCTTTTTTCTAAAGTCTTTCTAAAGGTTTCTACTGCCACTTTGCCATCTTTGTAGAATGTTTCTATACACAGGCACTATATGAAGGCATTATTATATACGCACTTAGTGGAATGCTGCATGCTGGGGTCATTCCAAAGAGGCAGAGCCATAATTTTAAAGCATCTGGTTGGCTGTTTTCCAATATGGCTTTGTACGTTTCCACAGGATTGGTGGAGATTGTAGTGCATTGTAATGGAGGAAGCATTGTCTTATATTTGTAGTATGGCTCTGACCCTTAAAATGGGTCTCTTCATGCAAGGGAGCCATTTTCCTGGTCAACATTCTGGTCTCTATGGTGACATGCATCTCCTTTCCAAGATGCTGCCATGCCCCCCCCCTCGACATATGACCGACCACACCAGTGTTATCACACTCGTTTCCCGTCCTAATCCCTCTGGTGACACCTGAGAAGAAGCTGCCCTCCTGCCCACTGCTGATGCAGTATTAATGCTGTGGTCACTTGAGACCAAACAGGAGCGAATGTTTACATGCCATATAACTGTCATATATATCAGGCCACAATGATAAATTTAATACGATGATCCCCCACTTGGGATTTTTTGTCACATTTGAACTTCAGTTTTTTTATGGAAATTGCCTCTATTATTATTATTATTATTATTATTATTATTATTAGCGTTGATGTTGTTGATGTTGTTACTGTTATCGTTGTTGTTGGTGCTGTAGGTAACAAGCAGGTTTACCACAAGTTCCCAGAATGAGGTCTTCCCCAGGATCTGCTCCTCTGTTGGGGGAGAGGGGATTTTGTGGGGTTCTTCTGCACAGCCCTGACACCCAGCTGGTCCCACCTAAGGGCCAATCTGGGCACATGGCAGGGGTGCGGCCTGCATCAGGGAGAGCCTGTCCGTTGAATGGCTGTAGTTGCATGCTTCTAGTCCCTGCCGCATCGCCCGCCTCACATCTCCCTTTTATTTTCCTTGCTGTTAATTTATTTTTCATTGTTTAATTTTTGTGGCGATAGAGAGCCATCGATTCGCACCGTTTCTGAATCAGGTGGTGGAAAAGCTTTACTCTCTCTTCTAATGCTTGTCTCACACTCATACATTCTGCTTTTTTAAAAAAAAAAAAATTCCCTCCTAATCATTAAGTCCCTGTGTTTTGTGAGTGCCTTGCCTTCTTTTGTTTCAATTGGGTTTTATTCTCTCTATTTCCTGAGGAATTCACCATATTAACCAGCTTTATTACTCAGCATTTCAATGGTAAAGGTCAGACGCTGCTGCCATTTGGATTGCAGAAGTGAGGGATTGTGTGTGGCTGTAAAAGAGTGTTTTCTCAACTAAGCCACCTGTCCAGGTTCTCAGCGTGAGCTGCTTAACACCTGACAGATAACATAATGTTTGGTCATTGTACCCTCGTCCTCCCTGATGTACAAGTTTTACCATACTTACTTCAAGGCAATATATTTTTTTAGAGATTATCCCCCATGGGACCACAGGAAATATATATTAGTAAATGAACTACATATGACATATAATGGGTTTTGTGTGATGTATGTTTTATGACAGTCCAGTAGAAAAGCATACAGGATTATGGACAGACATTCTAGGTCCTGGGTCAGAACCTGATTTCAGTTCATATCAGGTGCAAAGGATACAGTCAGCCTGTTTACATACTACCTTCTGTCTCTTCAGTCATAGACGTCATTATTTCATACCTACTCGGGGTCCTCCAAAAAAATTCCACTAGAAATATCACTAGAATTTCAGCAGCAGACTCATCCAGAAGTGACTTGGCTACTTCCCCTGTCTTTCCAGTGTGATCAGTACTAAATCCCGGTATCTATATGTGCTTGTACATGCAGTTTCGAGTATAGTACTTAGAAAACCAAATGTTTTCATTTGTCAGCAGAACTGTTTTTTTGTGCTCATGGAAGTTTCCCCCTGGCAAGTTGTTTACTTAATGAAGTCTTCATAATGAGGATGTGAAGTCATGTGACTTGTTTCATCACGTCAGGAAGGTCACTGCCTCGGCTGAGGTCTGTAGTTCCACTGCGTGTGTAAACTCGCTCGTCATTTCTGCGTCGTCTTTTCGAAAGTAGATGGGACAATCGTGCTCGTCATTTTTCTATTTTTGCAGACACATCGACGATCTTCCAGTTCAGGGCTGTGCAGTTCCCTTTTCTAAACCACTTCTCTCACTGCACATGCCTGAAGGCAATCCCACACACAATTTCACCCTTTGGACAATTTAGAGCCACCACTTTAGAGCAGGGAAGAACCCTGAGCTACCAGAGGAAATGTACGCAAGGGCAGGGAGATCTTGGAAACTCCACAAAGTCCCATGCAGGAGGCAACTGCCCAATGCTCATCCACTGTGACACCCAATGAAACCGATATCATCTAATGATACTGTGCTCATCTCACCTGAATTACATCCCAAGAGCCTTCCAGACTATGAGTGTGCCCTGTAAAATGTGCCATAATCTTTTTATCATGGTCTGGTGGCATGCTGATAGAAGGAGGAGTGCAGAGGATTCTTCACCATTATCAGTTACATCTCAGTGCCAGTTGAAATACCCATTAGAGATATAGACTCTGCAATGGCCCACCCACCCATCTGTGCCTCTCCCAATTGGTACAAGGCATGGAAATACACTGGGTGGGATGCAGTACCCCGAGGAGGAATTCTGGGAAAAGCTCATGCTGCCACGATCTGTTTGGGAATTTCAACATTCCAATGTAGCTGGTGAAGCTGGATTCTCAAAGCTGCTAGTTGGATGTGGTTTTCAGGGTTTCTGCAGGCACATACAGCAGTGTAAAGCCATCCCAAGAACAGTCGTGTGAGAAGCACCTATCCATGCTGACTAACAGCACCATTTCTGGGACAAATTACCCATCATTACCTAGGACAGTGTTTCTCAAAGGATGAGAGGTTGCAAGACACAAGTGAGGGGACACGAGATGATTTCTACAATATGTGAAAAAAACTTAAAACCGTTAATAATAGTGGTGGGAATTGACAGACAGCTCCAGGTTTGATATTGCATTGATATTTGTTTGCTGATTGAATATGCATTATAATATTTAATTAGTTTTTGTTGAAGGTCTACATTAAAATTCAAGACAAGGCCTGTAACAGTTCACGTATCCGTCATGTGCCATTGACATGCTTCATTTTCAGTTCATTAGGCACAATGAAAGGAATTAATACATTTCTTGACACAGAAGGAACCTAAATTCACATGCAGATGTTTAACACTTAAAACGTTATACAAATCATGGTTGCAAGTTAGTTATGGCTAGTGTTGCAGAGCTCAAGCACACAGATGAGGGCTGGAGATCCTCCCGTGTCACTTAAATCAACAGTTTGGGAGCATTTTGGTTCTTAATAAATTTCACCAACACCAGAGAGAGTGAGTTCTTGATAAGAACAAGAGTGTATGTAGGCTCTGTCGTACCAAACTTTAACATGTCTCTGGAAACACATCCAGCATGGTAAGTCATTTGGGATGACATTATCCCTGCTAACAATTTTTCATTCTAGGAATGTTTACTGAATGTTAGGATTAAGGTATGGAAAGTCTCCAGTTTTCCTGATGTTCCCAGAACATTATATTACATACACTACAACTAAGAAAAACAATGCACTTACAGTAATGATAAAGGGCATGGTACTGATTCATGGATTCAGTACTGTGTGGCACTTTTGTAGTGAACATTTTAATATATTAATATAGAGCAATATTTTTCAACATTAATTAAAAGGATCTTCAGATTGTGCTGACACTGACAGAACCTTTGTTAAAATGTAAAATGTGGAAATAATTCCACTACTGTTACAGTAAGAACATTTTCTGCAATCTTAGAGAAGACCTTCACATAATGTTGGCTTAAGTTCTGGGAATGTTCCCAGTTAGCTGGGTCAGAGTGTGTATATGATTGGAGCAGCAACAGCCACTGCAAATTATTCTTCCTGTGGCATTTAAGGCTCTTTAGCCAGAAAATTAAGACCAGCCTGAAAAATGATTCTAGTTATAGGGGTGTTTTTCGCTACAGATATCGACCTACAGTAGTAGAACATGGGTTCATTATGACGGTTATGATGCAGTCTCACTTTTTAATTTTTATTTGGTTTACATATTTATTTTTAGTGTGCAAAGGATTGTCCCATGCATTTGTTTGGTTATTCTGACATGTCAACAGACACACACACACTATTGGGGGTTGTGAGTCTTTGGCATTTTTATCTTGGGGGTCATGGGCTGAAACATTTGGAAACTCATGCCCTAAGACACAGATGCTGGTTGATGCACTTGACATCATATGAACTCCATAAATCACAATGACTTGGAGAAGCAATTAAATACAGATGCTGAAATGACCCACTCATCCATCCATTTTCTGCCACTTATCCAGGGTCGGGTTGTGGGGGCAACAGTCTAAACAATGCCCAGACCTCCCTCTCACCAGCCACCACCTTGAGCTCCATGGGAGAAATACCAAGGTGTTCCCAGGCCAGGTGAGAGATGTAATCTCTCTAACATGCCCTGGGTCTGCCCCTGGGTCTCCTCCTGATTGGACATGCCCAAAACAACTCCCCAGGGAGGCATCCTACATAGATGCCTGAACAACTTGAACTGACTCCCTTCGATGTGGAGGAACAGCGGCTCTGCTTTGAGCTCCTCACAAATGTCCAAGCTCCTCAACCTGTCTCTAAGGCTGATCCCAAACACCCTGCGAAGGAAACTCATTTCTGGCACATGTATGCATTACCCCATTCTTTCTGTCACTACCCAAAGCTTGTGATGGTAAGGATAGGAACATAGATCGACTGGCAAATCAAAAGCTTTGCCTTCCGATTCTGCTCTCTTTGCACCAAATCAGAATGGTATGGAGTCTGCATTTATGTCAACGCTACCTGTCAATCTCCTGCTCACTTCTCCCCTCATTTTTGACCCCAAGACAGTTAAACTCCTCTGCTTGAGGCAGTAACTCATCCCCCTACCAGGAGAGAGCAATCCACACTTTTTCAGTCGAGAACCATGGCCTCAGACTGGGAGGTGCTGATCCTCATCCCTGCTGCTTCACGCTCAGCAGAAAACTGCCACAGTGTATGCTACAGGTCGTAGCCTAATGATGCTAATGGAACCACAAAATCAAAGATGCTGAGGTCACTGAACCGGAACCCCGCCCCCCCCTTGTGTAACAAGTCTGACTTACTTATGGTGATGCAAACCAATCTCTCGGTCCGTTTATACAGGGACCTGATGGCCCTCACGACAGGACCTCGTACCCTATACTCCTGTAGCATCCTCCACAGGACCCTCTGAGGGATATGATTGTATGCCTTTTCCAAGTCCACAAAACACAGGTAGACTGGTTGGGCATACTCCCATGAATCCTCCAGTACCCTTGTGAGGGTGAAGAGTTGGTCCAGTGTTCCTCGGCCACGAAGGAATCCGCATTGTTCCTCCTGGATCCGAGGTTCAACCAATAGACCCTCCTTTCCAATACCTCCGCATACCCCTTCCCAGGGAACATATCCTCTCGTCCCTTTTGTTATAGTTTGGGACTACCACCCCAATCTGCTAATCCAAAGGTACTATTCCCAACTACCTTGCAATGTTGAAGAGGTGCGTCGACCAAGGCAGCTCAAAAACATTAAGAGCTTTCAAGAACTCAGAGCGAATCTCATCCAGCCCTGGAGCCTTACCACCAATATTTTTCTGACTACTTCAGTGACCTCAACCCCCATGATGGACAAATCATCCTCTTCCAGCTCTACTTCCTCTATGTATCAGTGGGTTTCAGGAGATCCTTGAAATACTCCTTCCACCGTCTGACTATATCCCCATTTGAGGTCAACAGTTCTCTATCCTCTTTGTGAACAAAATGGGTTAAGTCTTGCTTCCCCCTCCTTAGTCACCTGACAGTTTGCCAGAATCTTTTTGAGGCCGACCGAAAGTCCTTGTCCATGGCCTCACCAAACTCCTCCCATAGCCTAGTTTCTGCTTTTGCAATTGCCAAAGTCACTTTTTGCTTACCCTGCCAGTACCTGCCAGCTGGTTTCATAGTCCCATAAGCTAACCCAGCCCTGAAGGCATCCTTCTTCAGCCTGACAGCTCCCTTTTCCGCTGATATCCACTACTGGGTTTGAGGATTGCTGCCACAACAGGCACCAACACCATTATGGCCACAGCTTTGCAGTGCCACCTCAGGAATGGAGTCCTGGAACATGGTCCATTCAAGCTCAGTGTCACGTGACTCCCTCGGGTGAGAAGAGAATTTCTGCTGTCGGTACAAGCTGAAGAACTCCTGGGCAGGGCCCCCTGCCAGACAGTCTCAGATCACCCTCACTATTTGTTTGGGTCTACCAGGCTTATCTGGCATCTTCCCCCGCCATCGGATCCAACTCACCACTAGGTGGTGATCAGTTGACAGCTCAGCTTCACCTGAGTGTCCAAAATATGCGGACACAGAGTTGACAATATGATTACAAAATCGATCATCGAAATGTGGCCTAGGCTGCTCTGGTACCAGGTGCACTTACGAACACCCTGAAATGACCGGATTTGAAATCTCCTAGCAGTTATTTTCCTGCAACAACCAGATAGGTTGGATTGAATAAAAGTTTGGGGTGAGGTGAGGATTTAGCCTAAAACGTGAGATAAACCACACGTGGGAGGGGGACAGCACTGAATTGCCATTTCGGAGGCAGTGTGGCACTGTGAGCATTTCTGCTTTCAGTCGTTGTTCTGCTTTCTATTAATACCTTTCATGTTCTTAAGAGGGCAAGTAAAGATATAGCAGGGGAATTACTGTGGTATTTGTTTTCATATTGCACTTATTTTAGGAGATAGTATAATTACCTTTGAAAATCATTGAGTCATAAGGAAATTTGTCACAATTTTTTGTTGTAGTTTTTTCCACCACAGACACACGTGTCGTATTTAAATGGGGAAAGACAGCATGAGCAGTTCACGGGTTGGATGTGTGAAGAAAAGGCCAAAGTCATGGGTGGAGCGCTTTCCCCGTCAAATGTCACTACCTCTGCCAGGGCCATAAAAATGTCTTCTTTTTGTTTTGATATTCTCCATCAAGCTCTTTGGCAGAGACAGGAAGTGTCTCTTCCCATTCTGTGACATTCACTCTCCCCGCTACTTACAAGGGCCTGTGGTTAACCGACGCTGCTGAGGCAGAGGCTGAATTCAGGGCATGTAGCTCATTTACCGACTGCAGAATGAAGACTGTCAGGCCTGAGCCTTGGCGGGGGGGGGGCCCCCCCCCCCCCCCCGCCGCTCCGTGAACGGCAGAAGGTGGTGGATGGGAGAAAAGAAAAAAAAAAACAAAA
>JAODJX010000020.1:11078931-11089492 GCA_026776945.1 Isichthys henryi
TTAGTTTAGTTCTCCCCAAGCGAGCTTGATGGGCCGAATGGCCTCCTCTCGTTTGTATAGTTCTTATGTTCTTATCTTCCATCTTCTCTTTTCTGAGCTGATCCCGAGCCGACACTACACCGTGTGAACCTGCACCTGGACTCCTGGAGATTACTACATGAAACCAACTGGGACTTTA
This sequence comes from Isichthys henryi, assembly GCA_026776945.1. NCBI lineage: Eukaryota > Metazoa > Chordata > Actinopteri > Osteoglossiformes > Mormyridae > Isichthys > Isichthys henryi. The sequence goes on from JAODJX010000020.1 coordinate 11,079,110, forward strand.
TAACTATATGAACTCAATGAATGTCAATATAAATGCAGTTTCATGCTCCCCTGTCGGCCAGAGGAGGATGGGGTACCCTTTCGAGTCTAGGGTCCTCTCAAGGTTTCTTCCTGCTAGAGAGAAATTTTCCTTGCCACTATCGCCTTGGGCTTGCTCAGTGGGGTTCTGGCTGGTTAAACGTAAAGCGCTATATAAATAAAACCGAATTGAATTGAACAGAAAACAACAATGAAGACAGATACGATATTTGCCAATAATGAACGGATGACAGTCAGCTTCATAAATACATTATTCGTGCTGGATTCTCAATATTCACCACCCCCTAGTGTTTTACATTTCTCCAAGTAACTGTTTGCAGCTCTTCCTGGTAGTTAGGCAGCATGGAGTGCTAGTATTTATTTCAAAGTCATTTTGTTGAATGACAAAACAGAACAACAACAACAACAACAACAACAACAAGAATAAGAAGGACAGCATACTTGAAATGTTGGCACTCAGTGACTGGGCCACCAAATGTCAGTTCCTGGTCTAGGTAATCTCATGCCTAACAACAATGGTAACAGCAATACAAACTAAATACATACATACCTCATAATATATATCAGAAGGTTCAGGAGTCATACTGCTCACACTTCGTAGGTCAGATGGTTCCCAGGGTAGCAGGCGACACTTTCTTATTAGGGGGTCACTCTCACCATAAGCATAATCACGTGTCAGTTCATCTATGGTGTAGGGACATGAGGATGACAAATAGAGACACAGCAGCGGATTACATACTTATAGTGTAATAGTAGATTTTGTACCTCAGCACCATTAAAAGTGATGACACAGGATTCAGCCCAGACTGGTTTTCAGTATTTTATAGCTAGAAGCAACACATTATTTAGCCACAAAGGCTGAAACTATTGGCTTTGAATAAGACATATCCGGTCTGTTTTTTTGCATTGACATTCACTTCATGTTGGAATTCTATTTACTAATATCAGAAATTGCTTTGTTTTTAGCCTCTCTTGACTAAATAAATTAAACAATAACCACTGGTCTGCCTTGTACCAGATCAGCCTGTGAAAGGTTTAATGTACTGTTTGCTCCTCATTTCAGTATTCTGTTGTACTGCATCACAACTGATAAGTAAGAATTTTTTAATAAAATATTTATTTTTATGCTTGTATTTGGCTAGAAAGACACAGCTAGCAATTGAATGGAGGGCTCAAATCAAAATTTTGAGTGAAGAGGGCTTCTCTCATCATCAAAAAGCCAGAAATGTTTCTAAGCATGGAGTGACCTACAGTTTGCAGAATAAAAGGTTGACAGGTAGCAACAGTGACTGGAAACAGTCTGGGGCAAGAAAAGTAACATCAAAGGCTGAAATAAACACCTATTTGTGACGTGCAAAATAAACTGGAAGATGACTGCAGAGGTCCGAGGGCTGCGATTAATGTGAACAAAGGGAAACCGGTATCTACATAATACAGTTAAGCAAAGACTGAGAGCAGCTGCATTACATGGTCGATTTGCTGCCAGAAAACCTTCACTTCGTGATGTTAACAAGAAAAAAAGTCCACTACAAGCTTAGCAACACTGGAGTATTCAGGATTGGGAGCAGGTCTTCCGGACGGAAGTCCATCCATGGGACGACTTGGACCAACGTTTAAAATGAGCATCTAGCAAATGAGACAGAACTGTTTGCAAGCTTGAAAGGTGCTGGAAGGGATTGGATACAAGTTATTTCCAAAAACTGCTATAAAGGATGCAGGTTATCATTGCTATAGATTACCACAGATCTAGATTATTCCTCACTAAGGTTATCATTGGTATAGATTACCATTGATCTAGGTAATTAACAGTTCAGGTTGTGGTTATTATGGAGTACAACTAAAGTCTGTTATCCTGCGGAAAAATAAGCCATGCACTCTATATGCAGCCACAGTCACCCTAATTACTGCTGCGGTATCTGAAGGCTTATAAAGTAAGCTAAGCCACTGCCACACTGCACTACACTTAAAATGGCCAAATACTCAGTATTAACTAGCAAAAAAAAACTCCATGACATTAAGCCCAGTGTACCTCCAAAGCCCAGGTCCTGAAGAGGCCACAGGATAGAATATGCCATCTGTTGGGGTCCGAAAAAGAAGGGGGCCATACAGCAAGTAGGATGACTGGAGTGCTGCACCTGGGACCCAAACTCATCCATGATGTACCACACAGGCACCTTGTCTTCAGCTGACTGTGGTGGGGAGAAGAAGCTCATTTGGGGGCATGGGCAAGCTGGACAAAAACAAGGAAAGCAACGTACAAACACCCATATTCCATATACCCAAATTACATATTGATAATAATGGGAAAATGTAGTTTCCAGCAAGTATACTAGATACAGCTGCATCCAGGTACATAGAAGTGTGAGTAAGTTTCTCATATCGGAAATGAAATAGACATGAAATATTACCTGTTAGCACAGCAGGTAGAAGGATAATACCATTTGAATTAAACAGATTTAAGACAAACTTCTCACCTGATCACCTGCGATCTGCCAAAAAAAAAATCTAGGGGGAAGATATACTTCCTAACTGGAACAATATAGATTTCAGGTCTGTAATATCATTAGTTTTCTCAAAACATAAATAAATATAAAATGGGATGGAGTTGGGAGTGTGTTTAGGCCTCTCTCTAGCATTGTGTGCTGCAATATCTAAAAAACAATGCTTGAGCTAAGTACTTAAAATTTTATAGAATAAATATTTGGTGCTATGACTCTTGGAATAGGAAATCTCAGGAATGTAGCTGAAGTTTACATAGAATGTTGAGTTTCTTAAAAATCACTGACTGTGCAACCTCCGGCAGCAGATTTAAAGACCTGCAGAAACCAAGATTTAGGTGGGGGACTGATATTTTATTTAATGCAATATATACTATCTGAAATACAGTGTCAATCAAAAGTTTGGATACACCTACCCATAGAAAAATTTATTTATACAATTTTCTAAATTTTAGTATAATTATAAAACATCAAAACTAAAATGACATATATGGAGTTGTACAATGGCCAAAACATTATTAAACAAAAATTATTTGGTGGGGGGGCATCTCTGAGTTGGGACTCAGAAGGTCACTGGTTGAAATCCCACGGTTTGCAGAATGATCCCACCATTGGGCCCTTTAACAAGGCCCTTATCCCCAAATGCCAGAGGGACTGGCTGACCCTGCTATCTTCTCTATGTCAGTTTCATGAGGTGGCCTCCTGGGATGCTTTTCCAGCTGTCCTGAAGGAGGTCCCACATATGCTCACTGGCTGCTTTTCCTTTACTCTCTGGTGAAACTCTTCCAAAACCATCTCTACTGTGTTCAGAGCAGGTAGTCCGGTTATGTGATGTAACACTCTGAGTCCTATTTAGCATCTTGTGCAAAGCTGCATAAGGCACGACACAAGTGTCTTTGCTATCATGAGCTGGATGCAACTGTCATTTTCCCATCCAAATTGGTAACGTCCTTCTGAAAGTTCAAAGACAGGTGGTCTGTGTAAAAACCAAATTAGGAATAGTAGCATATTTTTCTTTGGTTTTTTAATTTTAGGGCTGCCGTGATTAGTCGACGTAGTCAATGATTTTGACGCTAAAAATGTGTTGACAATATTTTAAATCGCTGCATCATTTTTTAAATTATTATTTTCATAAAATTACCATTACGATTTCTAAAATGCTTCAATCCATTATGACAAATGTTTTCCTTTTATATCACTGTGGAATTATGGGTGTAGTTCAAATTACCACATAACAAAAAGATGGTCTTACACTGTGTAAAGTTCCATAGCATACTGCACGAGCTATGCACAAGCACCTGAAGAAAAAACACACAGGCGCCGTACTGGACCTCCAGGATAAGCAAAACCACTGTAAGTGTTGTCTATTCATGTTTAGTAAATTACCTTAGCAAGGAGAACTATCTTTAATGTCTTTTGTCATTGTAGCTGCTAAATACACTTATGATTAACCCTCTGGGGACTAGGCATAGGAAACACACTTTCACTCACTAGGGCATGATTACACATTTCACTCAATATCATAAATTTAATTCATGGCAAATTATTTCTTATATATTTCTTTTGGCATTACACTCATCTTAATTTTAATGTACTTTGTAAATATGTTAAGTTTGTAATTTGACATTAAAATGCACTTTGGAACACTTGCAGAAATATTATAAAAGTACATAGTAACCAATGGTGGAAGTGTTTTGATCCCAGGCCTCTGATCATCAAAGTCTTGGCTACATGAAGATGACTAAGTGGCGTCATTCAGTTGGATAAATGAATGACAAAACTAATTCATGTCATTATTATTGGTCTCTTTTCTTTGAATATGTAGGAGCTCTCATGTATATGCATGAGCTATTCAAAACCTGGCCACACCCCCCCCCTTTTATGGCACTGATGCGGATGTATCTGGATCGTGTTTCACCATTAGGTTGTTCATCAAATTACCATGCAAATGCGATCTCAGTACGAGGTAATGCAGCTATTTTGAATGTGAATAGCGATATTCAGGTGAGAGCGGTACTACACGCCCCCGATGCAGGTAAAACAAAGAAAGGTGACATGTTTTACTTTTTTGCTTGTTTAACTTAATTTTAAAAAACTTTAATACTTCTGACAACGGACATTTTGAAAATAATACAGATTACAGATTTAGTCAGCATTTTTTTCATGTTTCTACAATAAGATTTCGAGTTAAGAACTGAAATACACGAGAGATATGTGGCATCGCCGACAATGCCCTCACCCCCAGAGGGTTAAAGCTATAAAATTGCTGCTACCTTAGAATCTCATTGAATTAGTGTTTGAGAAAATGTGTTAGAACAAGCCCAGATTTTAGCCTATGTTGACTGACGGTGCCAGTGTGTGTTTGTGCATTTTGGGCTTGTTGGGGCCAGGGGAGTTTCAAGCTATTGGAAAGATCAAGTTTACCTCGGGCTTGATATTTTTTTATTTTTTTTGAAGGAAAATTGGGGCTAAAATATTCTGACCTAACAATGGCCATGGTGGGGACTAGTGTAATTATCGTAAACTAAAACTTAAATGAAAACGGACACTAAATAAAAGAAAATAATTCATGAACTGAAACAGAAATAAAACCTATGTTTACAACGAAAAAATAATTCTACTCTGTTAATTCATATGGTCTGCCACTTCATTTCAGAGCTTCTGTTGTTCCTAAATGCTTCCACTCTGCAATAATACCACTTACAGTTGACTTATTGCAAAGGTGGCATCCTATGGCAATTCCACGCTTGTATTCACTGAGCTCTTCAAAATGCCCCATTATTTCACAAATGTTCACAAACAAATTTGACTGCATGACTAGGTGCTTGAATTTTTTACACCTATGGTACTGGGTCTGAATGAAACACCTGGATTCAATGATTAAAAGGTGTGTCCCAATTCTTGTGTCCATAAAGTACATGGCAAATCAGAGCTACATTCCTGAGAGTTTTTTCATAGAGTCATAGTACCATTTACCCTACAAAATTTGAAGGACCTTGTTCAAGTATTTTTCTAGATATACAATACAAGCACACAAATCTCTGCACCGGTGTACAAAACTAAATTACAAGTGCACAAATGTATTTTACACAACCATGGGATTCTGTCGTAATAATCACTCCATAATTATTAGGGGTCCATGCAGCGTTAATCATATAATTCATATGACACGATATGTATACGTTGGATCACTAAAGACTTGAAGCACATGAACAAGGATTTAAAATAAATACATACATACATGTTGGAAGCAATTCACATGTTCAAGTTCTCATTCTTGCATTTGAATATAGACCAGTTAATATTTTGATGGCATGTCATGTGGTAATGCAGCGGCTTATGTTTTAAATCTGTTACACACTGAATGCTGAACTGAAAGCTCGACTTAAAAAATATTACAAATCAAATCGCAATCTCAATATCAGACATAAAAATCACGATTAGGTATTTTTCCCAAATCATTCAGCTCTAGTACATTCTTTGTTGATTATGGTTATTTAAAGACCATTATGCACCACAAAAGTGTGGAGGAACTTACCCCATGAGACAGCTGGTAGGTTTGGTTATACTTCCACATATGGGTAAGCACCTGCTCCACGACGTCTGGGTCAGGGACCTCACCATGAAAGTCCACACCCATGAGAGCAGCCATACGAGCCAACAGGCCAGGTGTAGTCTCCAACTGCTGCCTTGCGTTCTGTGTTCTGTATGTCCAGGCGTGGTCCACGAGGAACACACTAGGACAAAAAGACAACACATCTAATGTAAGGCAACCTAGATGTGTAAATATTCAAGCTCTGCCCTTAAATGTAACTGCATCATTCAATGTCTGGACAAAAATAAATCTAATGCATTGGCGAGAATAGTCCGTCACATACATGTGTTTTACATCAAGCTGCAACCCTAGAGAGTGCAAAATGTTTTTGATGCAGGAGGTCCATATACAGAGCAAAAATAAACATATTTTGGTGAGTATGTTTTAAATCATGGAAATTACAGCTATTTTAAAATAAAAGATTTTTATTAACAGCCACTATTGATTTAATGTTATCAGCGGCACAGGGAAGCAGACAGGCAGGCAGACAGGGAAGCCAAAAATGTACATGATACAGTTACACACTAACAAAATAAACGCATTCCACAGTAAACATTATAGTTATGACATTTACTATTAACATAAATACATGAATACACATATTCATTCACGCTATATAAAAATACGTGTGGTGCGGTGCAAAGCATGTCGATAACTGCAGAATTAGTCCTGCTGACCAAACCAGTGAGGTCACATTATGTCAGCCAATCGTGGACAGTGGGTGGCATCAAAATAAACTAAAGCCTCGGGGACCCTACACAGACATTGATCACCACTCCTGTGACATTGTATTGCTATGATGATGACAATTTCGTTTCAAGTATACAACCACCTTAACAGAAGCATCATGCAATGTTGTGACTAAAGCTCTGGACCTACCCCCCAAAATAATATTCCAATTTTAAATAACTGTAAAAATAAGGAATACAACATTACCCACTGTATCACTCGCTGTGACTTGTATACTGTCCAGGAGTTTTGTATCTCCAAGACTAGAAAGTGCACAGGTAAGATCATTGCAGAACATTTCCACACCAACTTGCCATCAGAACTCAAACAACAGGCACAGAATCAGCTATTTTATTTTATTAATTTTTTTTTTTTGGGGGGGGGGGGCGACTATGACTTTGACTGGTTTTATTTACCTTAATATAAGCTGCACAGAAGTGGTCCTCATATTGTTTTAAAGCTATTGTCCTATATTGAATAAATAATATGCCATCCCCATATGAATAATTACTATGTAATAACTGACTACAATATTCAAAATTCAATGACAATATAACTTATATCTCAAAATTGATCCATTTTTTTTACTAAAGCTAGCTCATAATGTCATGAACATCTCCAGAAAATTTGGTCTTTGAATTGTTACTAAGATATCATTGCTTATGTGAAATGTGTATTGAAACCACAGTTCCTTACTATGCTGTTAGCAGTAGCAGAATAGCAGTTAGTCATCAATGCATGGTACAGAGTTTTTATTTTTCATGACAACTACTATTGCCAGAACTTGCTGTGGAAATATAATTTAAATTAAGACATTTTAAATTACTATATAAAATGAATAAAAAGACAATATTGCCAAAGTAACTGGAAAAAAAAAGAATTAATGGTACAATCAGAATAGTTTATTTTCCTCTTTAGTTTACACTTTTGACTAGACACTGGCCTACCAAAAAGGGCATTAATTTGCCAACAACCTGAAAAACTACGAAAAATAAACTAAACAGGCTTTTATGCTACGACACTACATTTAAGTTAAGATATCTCAGCAACAACTCAAAAACCAAAGACCAAATTTTCTGGAGATGTTCATGATATTATGAGCTAGATTTAGTAAAAAAAAAAAAAAAAAAAAATTTTAAATGTAGGTTTTTTGCTATTGAACAGTTATTACATAGTAATTATTCATATGGGGATAGCATATTATTTGTTCACCAGATAGTGTTAGAGTGACTGACCTGCTGGGGTCAGTAGCCTGCAAGCCACTTTGGCGCATCACAATTACTTTGCAGGTCACTTCAGCTCCTGGGTTTGCTCTCCTTACTTCTTCCACTTCATTTTCCTCTTCCAGCTCCACCTGCATAACCCCAAACACTTCCCCTGCATCAAACACCTGTATATTGGATAAGCCAGAGAAATACAGTTCATTTCACATTCGAATATTAAGTATGAGAATTAAACAGCATTTTACAAGTGGAAAAATAACTTAACCGCCATTACAGGTATCATTAGCAAGCAGCCACTTCTCAAAGACATACACTGATACAAGGGTGTAGCATATCTTTCTTTGGTTCTGGAATATGATATAAAAGGAGGAGGGGGTAATAGAACCAAATTAAATACCGGGGAGTACACCACGGGAGCTTGTAGCTATTGAAAAGATCAGGGGCTAAGTTTGCCTGGGGTTTGACTTTCTTTTTGAAGGAAGATATCGGGGTTAAAATACTCAAGGCTATAGCTTCGGTTGGCGGAAACATTACGTGAACTGAATTGTAGCTTAACAATCACTAAAACAACTGTTCCCAGGATGATCAGTGGGTTAACCCGGAATAATAATAATACAGAAAACGTATTTAAGTAAAGTCAGTCTAGCTCCCTGGCGCGAAACTTAAGCTTATGAGCAGCTGAATATGAATCGACCCGTGGTCCCACCGACATGTGCTGTGCACACCCGTACCTCATTGGAAAGTTTATAATACAAGCTTTTCCAGTACAGGGGAGGTATTCTACATGACATAAGAGCGGCTTCGTGTAAACTAAGAAATATTTGGTACTCCTCATCAGCTGAATCATTCAATATGTCGATTTTCCCCTGTAGTAGGTCCATGATCCACACTCTGTATGACCGGAACACGGCGCAGTGCAAGCTGGGAAATTTACTTAAAGGGGAAATACTCTTCCGTGTTTTATCTAGGAGATTTTCGGAAAAACTTCCTGCTGTCACTCGATTGAGCAACTGCTTGTTGAGTGTCACCACAATTAATCTTTTGGTTTCAGATGAAATTTACATTGACTGTATCAGGGTTCTCAAGTCTAACGCAATCTCACGCCAAACTTTTGATGAAACTTGAGAGCACTCCGTGGCCACTTTACCAGACTGGGCAGACCCACTTTTTCCCCCAGAAATGCTTCCGGTTTAGAGGAGTTCCGCGTGCAGGAAATCCCGGTTTCCTTAAAATTTCATATCTAAGTATTTTTAACTTTGAGGATGTCCCGTCCAAAAATGTAATCCCAGTTAAATGGATTATATTTCATTAACTATATATGATGATATATAACACAATCATGTTATTTGCCTACTAAGTATACTGTACCTATTCTTTCAGACATGAGTAAATTTGGTGTCCAAAGTTATTTTTGGCCTGCTTTGTTCAAATGGCTTTATTTTTTCTTAATTTAGTAATTTGTTACTCGATTATATGGAGCATAAGATGTCACAGGCCATAACATTATTATATGTTCTTTAACAAGTGTCCTGTACAGATGAAAAACATGATTTCTTCTTGTCTAAACTGGTCAGTAGTTTTTGATCATTATGGATTACTGTGTAATACTGTTATTTATTTATAAAATGTCTGAACAATCGATTTCACAATTCTTTTCAATTTATATTATTTAATAACACCCTTTCTGTCTCAAAAATTCTCTTAATTTTGTTACCATATCCATCCATTTTCCATTATCCTACTGGGTCGCAGGGGGTCCAAAGCCTATCCCGGAAGCACGAGGCAGGAAACAACCCAGGATGGGGGGCCAGCCCATTGCAGGGCACACTCACATACCATTCACTCACACATGCACACCTATGGGCAATTTAGTAACTCCAATTAGCCTCAGGATGTTTTTGGACTGTGGGGGGAAACCGGAGTACCCGGAGGAAACCCCACGACGACATGGGAAGAATATGCAAACTCCACACACGTAACCCAGGCAGAGACTCAAACCCGTGTCCTAGAGGTGTGAGGCAACAGTGCTAACCGCTACACCAACATGCCACCCTAAATCAATTATTTTAATTATAAATAATAAAGCTATCCTTGTTTTCATTATTATTACTGTAGCTGAATTGTTAATGTCCCAACCCCCCAGGCCCAACCAGAGCCCCCACTTCCCTCCAAGACAGCAAATCTCAATTTGAACCCTGATAAAATCCATATATATTGTAGAAAGGCATGGTTTGGTAATGATACTGCAGCTATTTCCATCTCTTTACGTAGCCGACGAGCTAAAACAAGGGTGGGACGGC
>JAODJX010000020.1:11110967-11125687 GCA_026776945.1 Isichthys henryi
GTCTCTAACCAGCGGTTTAGGGAGAGCAGCCTACTATAGGTTACATCCCCTCTATAGAGAATTGGTAAAGGACCAGAAACAATAAGATTCCGGCATTTCGTTTTAGCTTTCTCACACATAGAAATGAAGCTCCTCTTTAATACCTCGGATTGTCGGGACTTTATGTCATTATGTCACCAAAATAACATGTTTATATCACAATGTGGGTACATTTGTTCCCCACAATGTAATATAAACCGAATCCACACACTCACAGCCATGGTGGAAACCGAACATTCAACCCAGGAGAGCTGTAGAGCCTCCCACTGAAGTGCCATGCATGAATTCTAAAGTGCAATATTTTGGTATAGGTACAAGGCAGGATAAACAATTACAACTTTTAAGAATTTGTAATTTTATTCATTAAACCTCCCCAATTAACTCGAGTCATAATATGTTGGGCTGATACTGACAACTTGTCTTTACTTTGTTTGCAGCCTTAATGATCAGTGTAGAATAGTCATAGATTTTTGCAAGGACATAAAATGTATAACTGAAAGATTGGTGCAAGATGGTTTCCTGTTCAGGATGGCTGGGGCACACGTCTGAAAGAGTAAAATTATCAGCATATAAGAATGAAAAAGTCTTACTTTGGTATGTAATTTATCATTTTTAAGCAATAACATTTGTCCAGATGTTATGTAACAGTTAATACATGGTAAACCATGTATTACACATTTTTAAATGCACATCAGCTGAAGCAAAAAGCCACCTAATGAGCAGAGGGATGTGTTTGAAAACATATAATGCAAAGCATGGAGAGCACTATTCCAGTCAATACACATTTGGCTTACACATTTGTATGAAACAAAATTGTTTTTATGTTTTGAAGCTGAAAACATTAGCAAAGCTCATTTCTTTGACCAGTGGTTAAACATTTTCTTTAGACATGACCCAAGCCACCATTGTTAATTAGAAAAATATCTGATGCTAAACCCAAAGGCTAGCCATCAGTTTGAAAATGCCTGTTTAATTCCTAATCCTGTGACAGAAAAGTTTGGGATTACATATCCATGCAAAGCTATTGCTGAAATATTAGTAGATGTCCTGAAGTGTTTTTGGCTCGTAAATGTGAAAATAATGTATGAACTTGAAAAAAAGTACAATAAGCCAATGTGCAGTAAAAGTTGTGTAAGTGTCGAGAGATTCTTTGCCTCTACAGCCATAAATTATCCTGCCTATACCATGGCTAACGAAAACATAATAATAATACAATAAACTAGTGTCGGTTAATTTTTCAGAAAAAAAATATTATAATTATCATTTAACAATATTGCAATAAGCTCTTAAAAATATAGTTCCTATAAGGATAGAACGTCTGGACAGACTGCTCACTAGAAGCAGCAAGTCTTAATTTACCATAGAAACCATCAACAGACAGGCACTTGTGTTTTGAAAACTAAGGAAACTTTCGTTGATAAGAATGACTGTTTATTTATGAGTAAAGAGTCACCTGTTTTTATACACTTCCCGGGCAAAAAAGGTCACCATTTGAATATAAATTAGCAAATAGTTAAAACCAATGACTGGATTATTATTACAGCGCGGCTACATTATGCAGCAATAAGGTGAGGTCAGCTGAGTACCTGAATCTACTGAATGACCAGGTTATACCTCCATCCAGAATCAATGGATTTTTTTCTTTCCTAAAGGTATGGGTATATTCCAGGGTGAGAATGTCTGTGGCCCAAATCCAGCCAGAAGAGGGAGTGGGAGACCATCAACACAAACCTCGTCCACTTGTTAGAAGGGAGCAGTGGAAAGAAAACTGGAGAAAATAGGAACCATCATTTATAACTATGACATAAAGAGATTTGAGGTAAAAGAGAACACACAGAGAATGCAGAAAGGTTCTACAACCCAGCCCAATTCCAGGAGGCAGCGGGAGATTGATAGACTAGTGAAGGAAAGAATACAATTGAGAAAGCAGTGGAGGAAGGCCTCTGAGGTAAAAAGGGAAGATATTGATGCACCGTAGGCTGCTTCTACAGGGATTCCTACAACTTTGTTAAAAGCCTCTTTAGCATGGAAAAGGATACCCATACCAGTCCTGGAGGAGCACCTGAGAAAGACCTACTTTGATGACTGGAGGCATGAACCAGTCGCCATCCCGGACGACATGCCACCAATTCATCCACCTGAATACCATATGGATACAAGGCCACCCACATGGAGCGAGGTGGAGAGTATCGTAAAACAGGCAAGATCAGCTTCAGCTCCTGGGCCGAACAGCATTTAATACAGGCTCTATAAGAACACCCCTGGAGTTCTGAAATGCCTCTGGAAGCTATAATAAAGATGCAGTTTGGATTGCCAAGGTGACCAGCTGTCCACGAGACACAGACCCAGGTCTGATCAGGCTGTGGTGGGCCTGCCTCAGCAGAGGGTATCTTAAAAGGCCAAAATACCCAACAATGCAGAGGTGCACAACTGATAATGTGTCCTCATGGTTTGAAAGTGGCCTAGTGGCCATCTATAAACAACCCAGAGAATTGTAGTGCAGAAACAATAGGGATCATAACATCCAGTTCTTCATTTGAAATTTTTGGAAACAGTGCCATGACAAATGTGTGCCATAATCAAAGCTAAAGCAGTCCAACAAAAAAATTAAATGATGACTTTTTTTTTTTGGCCGGGCAGTGTATACATAAAACATAAAAATGCTTTAATATAGAACTATTATTAAGCTGCCGAAACTGTATGTGCAGTTACACAAAAATAATCATCAGCATGACATTTCTAGACCAATAAGAAAATAGAATTTACCAAAGTCATGGTATAAGTTTATATATGCCCTTGAGAGATAAAGTGGGCTATCCCACATTTTTGACCCCTACCCCCTTTTTTTTGAATATTTTCAATTGGATAAGTTATCTAAGTCATACCTCTGTGCTACCTATGATATATATCAATTGTAGGGTATAGGCACACTGATTCTTTTGAAAAAAATTTAACTTTGAAGCTCATTTTCTCAAAACTTTGTTTTTGTGGGATAGCCCACTACCTCTCAAGGGCACATATTGTAGGACATTTATTATTGATTTCAATGCAGGAACTTTTTTTGTTCTTACTGTCATAAAGGAAATACCTTTCTGACAATGTATATTAGTAATCTTTAGAAAGTATGGTTCTGTTGATGCCTCCTGTTTAACACATGCATACATTGTAAGGTATTTGTTAATATCCATCCATCCATCCATTTTCCAAACCACTTATCCTACTGGGTTGCGGGGGGTCCGGAGCCTATCCCGGATGCAATGGGCATGAGGCAGGGAACAACCCAGGATGGGGGGGGCAGCCCATCACAGGGCGCACTCACACACCATTCACTCTCACATGCACTCCTACAGGAATTTAGCAGCTCCTATTAGCCTCAGCATGTTTTTGGACTGTGGGGGAAAACCGCAGTACCCGGAGGAAGCCCCACGACGACATGGGGAGAACATGCAAACTCCGCACACATGTGACCCAGGCGGAGACTCGAACCCGGGTCCCAGAGGTGTGAGGCAACAGTGCTAACCACTGCACCACCATGCAGCCCCGTATTCGTTAATATGAATTATTTAATTCGGTCACTATGCTAATTGTTTCTTGGCCTCAAATGGGGAAAAAATACCAATATTCTTCAATAACAAATGAGAAAAAGTCAGCCCAACAGCAAATGTACTTACTGGGCAGCTGCGACGAGGTCACTGAGTAAGAAGCATGCAAAAAGTTGCCAGAGCTATGATGGTGACACTGACAGGGTTCCCTGCTGGAGCTGGAAAACAGATGGGACATTCAGTGGATACATGTATAAACTGGGGCTTCTGTGCTCATTGTCTCTCTGACCTGAAAGTAAGAAAAAGCCTGATCTTAATCTAATTAATATCACACACCATCCAGCCTTATGACATACTACAGCCATTTTTTGAATTCAGTACAAAATAGACCACTTCGCAAAATGTGTTCTCTGCATTTAACAATGTGACGTAACAGGGGGCAGCTAATTCAGCGCCCAGGGAACAGTGCTAGGGGGCGGTACCATGCTCAGGGTACCTCAGTGGTGACTTGCTGGTCAGAGATTCCAACCGGCACTCTTTCAATTACAAGTGCACTTCCCTAACCATTAAGCCACCACTACCTGGTGCAGTGGATGGGAACACTCATTTGAAACTGCTTCAGAACAGACATAAGCACTACTGTGGTGTCCTGGAAATCTTGGCCAGTTACACCCACCACCTGTTGCAAGTGTTCTAGGAGCCAGTCTAATTTAATTACAAATTCCTCACTCAGAGAGACACTTTCTACCTGCTGAAGAAGAGAGGATATTTCTTGCCTAAATAATGCTCAAAAAGACACATGAGATACATGAGGTAGTAGCCCATTAACAGGGGTACAGCTGGGATGCAGTGGCTGTGGCCTCATTGATTAGATCTTAAGCGATTATCCTAGTCTGTTTTTCGAGACCATGCCCCCACTTGACAGAGCTGTGATTAGATAGTAATTACATTTCCTGGTGCCAAGATTTCAGCATATACTTTTCAAAAATGTAAATGAGCCGATGCGGTAGAGCAAAGATGGCCATTGCACTTTGGTGTGATGTGGCACAATTTGATCTATATATTGTGTATAAACAACTTCTAGTTGTTGTTATGCATCGTAATTGAACAAGATGCAAATCAGTAAAATGATTGTTTTATTCTTCATTGTGGCACCTTCTTTTCACAACACTGACTGAAACACAATGCCTCTTGTTCATCACATTTCCACATGGCACGGTTCCTGTATGCTGCGCGATCTAATACAATACATTGCATTGATTGTTTTCCCCTGCCTGCCAAAGTCATTTTTGCATTTCAGGTTGGCACAAAATCTGCTCCATAGTTTAGAGATAGTGTTTAGCTTAAGCACATGTCCTTGGACAAAGGGAAAACACTCTAGACACAAAGAGGGAAGAAGTCGAGATTTAACCTCCCAGCCTGGGAGGAATGAGTATTGATTGAACTTGTTTGTGCTCAGGTTAGTGTTAATGTTCGAGTATTCCTTACCATGTGACAGCATGGTGGTCTTTGTGCTGGTTATGGCCTGGGTCTCAGACACAGCATTTACTGGTGTGATGACAGGACTTTGGGTAGATGGGGAGCTGACCAATGAGATGGGGGCCGAGTAGACGATGTAGTCATGGGTCACCAGGGTGTCTAGCAAAACGTCTTGCTTGGCTTGTTTACAGAGTGATGGGCAGGTCTGAGAGGCCAGAATGCTGATACACAGATGTACCACACACCTTACATACATCTAAGGGAACAGAGAGGGTGGGTGTGGGGGTTGGGGTAGGCTATCACAATAAAGTAACACAAGGTGTACATTTATGTATACCTGAAATGTGCAGCTGTAAAGTATGTCATTATGGATTTTTACCTATTTTTTAGCCCTGTTTATGCAGATTTAGGTAAATGTGTATTGTACTGTGTTGTTTCAGTTCTGTATTGCTAAGATTATGACTGATGATAAGGGACATAACTTGTCTTTTTTTAATCTTCATTTTTCAAACAATAAATATTCAGTGTTCTTGAGATCAGATGTACAAATAAGGTTAGACTGTTAAAAAAATATTGGGAATTGGTAGCATTTTGTGAATTAGATCAAAGAAAATCAAGAAAAAAACATACCAGAGTTCCTTCTATATTGAAGGAAGCTAAGTTCATTTCGTATATATTCACTTTGGGGTCACTGGATACCACTTCCGTTATTCCACTGTTATTCATGCAGCTGAGAGAAAAACAGGCATTAGAAGTGATTATCCATTAGTGCGGTTTATGAGGAACGTGGGATGATGCAGTATGTGCATGTGAAAAGTCCCCAGATAGATGGCAAATAAAATGATCTCAGGGGTGCCATAAAGAGGGAAAGTCAGGATGGATTCTAAAAAGTGTGGAACATAATTGGATTGGTCTGGTTTGGGGCCCAATATAGTTTGCTTTCATTGGGTCCAAAATTTCTAGCAGCATCCCTGTTTCATTCATAAACTAGCCTAATTAAAATAGTCTTTCCAGATGTCTTTTCTTTAACACACCACCAAAGACTAATCAACCCTCTGAATCTTGGGAACCTTTATTTCCCAAAAAACCCATATGTCATTCCCACTCCCCCAAACAATCTGTAAGACTTGGCAAGTATTTACTGGATACTATAAATGTATATTTATACATGTAAATTCCAGTTGTTAATAAATATCCATATAAGTGAATGAAACAAGTGCATGGTTGTACTGAGTATTGTACAAAATCGTACAATCGCGCTATGTAATTTGTGAAAGACAAATGTTTTTAGCTGGAAATAAGCAGGCATACTAACCCTTCCTCTATAATGGGCTGAGTGACTTCAAATGTAGCTGTGTTCGACAAAACACACGTCTGCACAATCAGCTCAGCACGGCCCGTGGTGCTATTGGAGTAGACATACATGTCCAAGACATCCACCCTGCCTGCACGCTGGACAGAGGCCCTGGCTCTTCGTTGACGGGTGTTCATCTTTGTCCCCATACTCAGGGGCACTTCACCAGGACTGTAGAATTCGACGCTGAAATGAGGAATACCGAAGGTCTCCTTCTCTGTTGGTAGGTTTACGAGCTGGGGGTTATCTCTGACCAGACTCTCACTGAAGCGACAGGCCAGCAGGAGAACAAGCGAGGGATGGCGGCTGATGGTAGACAGATGGTGCACAGTCCGTAATGTATTTGTGTAAATCAGCTCTGAGCCTGAGTGCTGCGGGGATATGAAGACACACCATGCAAGCATGAGGAGAACAGTGAAATAAAATGATGATAAAATTGAGATGACAAAATGTTAGTTGCCAAGTATGAGTCAGTTTCTTATATGGAATCATGGGATATGAAGCAGAGAACTCCCTGGACATGATATCAGTCCATCACAACACAGGGTGCTTGTACCATCCCACCCTGATAGCAGCTTAAAGCCATAAGTTCACAAACAGTGCAACCTTTGCACACAGACAGATCTAGATGGTCTGATTTTATAACTCCAAATGTGCAAGGCAAACATACTCCACACTGGGCCATACTGGCAAACTTTTGTATTTTTTACAATTTACTTCAAAAGAAACTATTTTGACATCCATTGAGAGGTTTGCACAAATTGTCAGGAAGCCCAAGATGCTTCAGCACTGAAGATCAATTCTTTATCGAACAAAAAAGAAACAGTGATTCTACCACAACTTTGGTACCACATCCTGTCAAGGAGACCACTGCTGTCACATGGGTGTCATTGTGGGAAATAGGACAGGATGGATGGTTGAGCTGAAGGTCCGTAAATGAAAGGTGAGGGAGAGAAGTCACTGGAAGTATAAGATGCATTTCCTTTTTCAAGCAAAGCAGCACTGCATGGAGATGAAAAAACATTTTCACCATCTATGAGCAGCAAGTCCATATTGTACAGCTGATTATAAGTATACAAGTAAAGTAAGGCTATAGCTGTGATATAAATGTACAGCTTGTAAGTATTTTCATAGTAAAAACACACTGAGGGTGATTTAGTGTAAAGGAAGTAAGAAAACTGGTGCTTTGGGTACCTGTGCCATTGGGTAAAATATCCATAGGCTCTAACAGATGGAAACAAGAAGGAGATGGTTAGTGTTAGTCATCATTTATATTTCAATAAAACTGTTTTCCATCAGATTTCATCTATGAGTGGAGAGCAAATATAAAATCATGCCAAGCAAATAAAAAATACAATAGAGATTCTCTTACTTTGGTCAATCCACACACATCTGATGTCAGACTGTGAGCTGATCACAGAAACAAAGGTTTGTTCATTTTTAATTTTACTTTAATCTAAAATATTAATACTACGATGTTAATAGAATTAACGCAATGAAAGGAGCTATCCAGTAAATATAAAAAACAGTTAATATGGTGTCATACCTCTCAGTATTTGCAGTAAAACAGATAGGTAACAGCTGAGGGAGCTGATTTGAGGCTCTGACCCAGATGATATTGATCGATGCCTCAGCATCTGCATTCTTACCACTTTCAAGTGGTGACACCCAGAGGCCAGGAGGACCAACAACAGCTATCTCTGACACGCTGAAAAAATAAGGGCGATGAACATATATTGGAAACAGCAGCTAGAATTATATAAATGTATAACTTATACAAATACAAGATAATATACATGATTCTTAAAATAGTTTACATTGCTGAATGTATCAGTGATATTTCTGGACACCTTTTGGATGACCTTTAACTGTTTAAATGCGAGCACCATTCAGAATTAAGAAAAGTGAATAAAGATGAGTGTCTTTCCTCACACATCAGTTTCTAACTGAGCAGTGACTGTTATGTTGATTTCCTCAAAGGGCAACACTGTGAACTGAAACCCATCTGGTGGAGTGTGTTGTGTAAATACAGGTACGGCTGTGCAGGGTCCCAGTCCAGATGTCACTGAAAGACAGAGAGGCAGTTAGACTACATTCTTATAGGGGTACACTCACATGTACAACTGTACAAAATAAACACAGACTTCTGAGTGAAATTAAACACATTCAGGTAACTTTTCAAAAGTTCTCCATGTATCCAAATGCTCCACACATTTTATCAATATCATGTTTCTTTATTTTTTCATTGAAATGGATAGATTGCTTTTAATGTATCATTTCTGCCTCATGGAATCCATTTAAGGCCAAACTTCTTCACCTGGGGACTCAAAAGGGAGAACACAGCATGTGATGTGGATGAAGTCCTGTGGCCTGACCCAGCACAGAGGCGTGATACTGAGGCAGAATAAATTATCTGAATATGCTGTGAAAATATATATTTTTTTATATATAAAACTTTTTTGCTGCAGTTCTTTTTTGTTTATATGAGAGCTTTTTTTGTTTAAATGTGAGTACAAGAATGAATGAATAAATAAATAATTTTTCCCCACAGTGTTTTGTATTTATTTATGTAGTGTGTAATCGTTGCTAAGTTGTGTTTGCACATTGGCTGGTTTTCTGTGGTTTTTTACAGTAGTGCTTGATTTTGAATAAAGTTAAAATAGTTTTGGGTCAAATGTTTGGTTTTGCAAGACAAGTCAAAGGTTTTGTCAGTGTAGCTTGAATTTTAGAGTTTGTGTTTAGTGTTTTGAGACAAAGAGATGAGATTTTAGCAAATTTAGCGATGTTTTAGCGATTCAGAAAAACTGTAAATGAGACTTTTTGTGGTCAGTCAGCGACCCACCATGACCAGGACTGCAACCCATTTTTGGTTGTGACCCATAGTTTGGGAATTCCTGATCTAAGATATATACTACAGCTAACACATTTTGAATGCAATCATATGAGCCACCATCCTAACCATATCTGCCTTAGATACCTAATACAAAGAAATACAGGTCCCAATACTATCATTCTTATGTATCTGGTTTAAAGAAGGGTTTAAAGACCAGTGACCTATGATATTTAGTATTTTTTAAAAACAGTTTCTTTGCATGGTTATTGTGTAAGATATCTTTAGCAGCACAATGGTGCAGCTCAGCACAGGCAGCTAGATGGTACTTACTGTCTAGTGTGTTACTGTCTTACTGCGCCGTTGTTGTCATTAATGGGTTTCTGTTTGTGCTGTGCACAAGTAAGATTTTCACCATACACTGTACACTCCATAATAAAAACTTTGATCCCTTGAATCCCAAAAGGAGGGACATGATACCTGTGATGAACAGGTGCAGGGGAGTGGCGCTCAGTGCTGTAGTATTGTCATAGATGCCTTCAAGGCCAGTTTTGGGGAAATCTTCCACTGTAATCTTCACTTCATACTGGCCCTGATCCCCCCCTCCACTATAATATAGCAGACAGTCCTGCCAAAAGAAGAGGAAAAAAGTGAGCTTTAAGGTATTGGAGAAGTGAAACCTTGGGGGAAGAAGAGTATAAGAGGGCAAGATTAGACATGAAAAGAAAGACATTTTGAAGATCCTGACACTACAATGCCCTGAGCTTCACAGAGCTCCCCCTGCTCACCTGATTGAGCTGCAGGAATGTTGGTGCTGTTTCCGCAAAGCGACAGCAGATCTGATCACCATCTGCATCTTTCACACTCAGGGCAATATGGCGAGCGCATCCTGTACTGACCCTGTCAAAGAGGTACAGAGACATTTACCTCATGCTGGTGTCTGCAAACATCTGCGCTACAAATAAGTATTCTGGTGGATATTTAAAGAGCAAGCATAACCTGTCTATGGGTAACTTATTGTATAGCATATGTAGAGTGGGCTGTAAACTATGTGTCTTTCAGTAGGACCTGCAGATAAACAGATAATGTTTTATTAGCGTGTTGTAAGGAAAAATAGTAAAGATGTCCCAATGTTCTTGGTTGATCATTTGAATATAGGCAGTGTTAGCAATTTATGATCATGGGGGAAGTCAGGGATAGAATGGGGGTTCCAGTCGGCACCACTAGGGCGATAAGGAAGATAACTGAATTACAAAATCTCCACCTTGTCCTGCCCCATCCCTACCTCAGACTCCTCACAGTCCAGGGGGTCAGTCTTTATATGTAAATTCACTCATAACACCTACACACAGCACCTTGTTGGGGAGTGACTTTTGGGGTATAAAGGGGGATGAAGAACTGTCCTTAATTTGTATTTGAACTGCCTTTCAATACCCGGTGTATGTCTACACTGTATCACATTACATTATTTTTTACTGTTCAATAAACCACCATTTTGCTGAAACTACGGAGACTCTGCAAGTGTATTCCTTACACGTGTCGTACCTGATAGGAGGCGGCAGAGCCACAGTGGGGGCTTGGTTTACAGTATGGGTGCCAGGGTGAACAGACGGTCCTGACCATATCTGAAGGGTCTCATTAACTTCCCTGTGCAAAGATAAAATGGGGCAGTAATATTTGACTGGTTTTGTAACAAAAGGTAAGCTAACTGTGATGGTCAGACACATACCCCACATTAATGGTAGACGTGTAGACGTTGGGCGTCACATTCTGCCACTGACAGAGACACCAGCCTGGAACAGGGAACAGGCCCTGGAGTGGGGGAACGTAGCCTGGCCCAGTGTCTGCCATTTGTGGGAGTGAAGGACAGGGCAGAGGTGCCAGTATGCTGTACAGGGCCATCACCTGTATAAGGAGGGGTGAATATCAGTGCATTTCAATTGTATTCCTCATCATTCATTCACGGGAGCACAATACTTTAGATTTTACGGGACAGAAATTGTTTTATTTTAGCTTGGCAGATATTAAGACTATAGAAATTCATGTGATGCTGAAGTTCAAAGCAAGGTGATTCACCTTTGTGCCATCCTTGTTTCCCAGGGGCATTGTGTTGACCACTGTGCCCAGAGAGGTGGACTCACAAACTTTGCTCAACATGAGAGCCACTAAAGTGACTCGCACTAGCAAATACATCTGGACTGCACTCCAGCACACTGACAACTCAATGGAATAGGATAACTCTGATGGAAGACCTTGGATTACAGGGTAGAAGAAAACCTTCTTGGAAGGAAAAACAGAGACATATTACTTCAGTGAAAAGGACATGTCTGTAAACCCTACCAAACCCATAGCCCAAGCTTCACCATTTTGTCTCTCTGCTTATTCATATGTGGTGAAATGACAATATTAACTTTGACTTTTATGCAACTAGTGCTGCTCAAGGCAATCTGCAGTTGGAGGAATGCAGTCTATCATTCATAAAACAGGTCTAACACTTCATGTCCCTGTTTGCCTAACCGATAAGTAAGAAATTTAAACTAATACGAATAAATACAATTATTTTTGATAATAGATTGAGATCCATTCATTTATGTACAGTAAACATAAAACTAAATAGGAATATAATACATAGTTCTTGTAGTTTGTATACTAACCCAGTGCAAAGAAGAATGTTTATGATGCTTATCTTAGTCCTTGTCTCCAAAAGCATGGGAGAAGGTTTGATATTGGGGGGGGGGGGGTGTAAATTTAATGAGTTAAATACAAAGATCCAAGTGCAGACTAACCATTGGGTCTTTCTTCCCCAACCCTGGCATTATATAGTCTGTATACCAGAAGTGCCCAACCCATTGGTCGATCGCAGCACATGATTAATGGGTAATGCTTTAGTTCATTGGTGGCCAACTGGTTGATTGTGATGGGCAAAATATACCAAGGGGGACCTCGACAAATTCTTGGACTGCCTTTTTGTTGCCAGTCCACCCCTGCAAATTAAATACCGGGGGTTCCCGTCCCCCATTTCCCGCAGTTCCCCCAGTTCCAATGCCCCTGAGCATCACTAGTATAGAATTTTTAATATTCTAAATAAATATTATCAATCAAACAACTCTAACTGGGGATTTCTTCAGTAAACAAGGCACACTCACATTAGTCAAGAAAATTAAGTGTTCACATGTGGTAGCATAACCACATCCTTGTATAAAACCTGCTAAGAAGATGGCTAGATGGATCTGGCATATTGATATTAAATTTATTGTTTTTAGTGTTCAAACATGACGTTCTTGCACATTCTACATAAATAAAACAAATCCATGAGTATTTACCAGCATCTAGTGACAAAACATCTCAGAGGTATTATCTAATGCCATGATAATGACTTTATCAGCACCATTTCCTATTCCTATTATGACAATGTATTTTATATTTTTTTATTATCATTTATTATTTTATATTTATCCTACCTGGAAAGGCGCAAGATGAGTGCAATCTAAGAGAGTTGAATCGTGCTGCTGCTAACAATGTTGTGCTCCATCAGGGCTCCTTCTTAAAAAAATAATAACCTTACATTCTTCCCCCTTTCTTTTTATAGCTGGAATGCTGAAGGGAGGTGTCAGGCAATTTTTGGTATACAATGAAAGAGGCAAAACTGGACTAACCAGTGAGGCAAAAACATGGTATTTATATGATATGGAAAGGGCATAAGTGTATCATATCACTTATGTAATAATTTTATGGGGATCTCTTTATTTTTATGGTGTATTTAATTTCACTTGAGGGTGTCTGCACTTCTCAAGCTGCTATGTTGATGTTTTGCAGTATCTGCATGAAAGCTCAGAGGTGGTCATATATGTTATAAATTCTTCTATGTCTGATTTAATGTTCTCATTTTCATGTTTATTTACTCTGTGCTTTGATATAAAGTAACATACAATTGAGAAAGCAGGTTCAGACAGTCCTTAAAACAATTTAGGGCCTTGCTCAGGAACCCAACAATGACATCATGCTTATCAAGCATGGGATTTGAACTGGCAACCTTCTGATCAGAACACAGCTATCAGAGACACACACCATTCCCACTTCTTTCTCCACTCACCCACTGCGTACAGCCAAAAGAGAGAAATGTTTTACCAAAATATTTTCTACACTGATCATTTGTCATAGCTAAGTATGAACAAGGCCAAGTGGAATTTCTGAAATCCACCTAAACCTGAATTGCTCAACTAAAATTTCCTGCTTGTTTTTTTTTTCAGGTGTCAAAAACAATAGAAGATGGAGTGCCAAGTGCCAAGCGTTCTTTTACATGCACAAAAATACATTCTGTTTCACGTAGAGGAGTGATTATTGACAAAATCAAGTACCGACTTTTGGCCATTACACCTACTTTTATGTCATCCCATTCTAAATCCATAGGCATCAATATGGAGTCGTCCCCCCCCCCACTTTGCAACTCTTCTTGGAAGGCTTTCTACAAGATTTTGGAGTATGTCTGTGGGAATTTTTGCCCATTCACCCAGAAAGGCATTTTTGAGGTCAGTCACTGATGTTGGACGTGAAGGCCTGGCTCACAATATCCATTCTAGTTCATGCCAAAGGTGTTTGTTGGGGTTGAGGTCAAGGCTCTGTGTGGGCCAGTGAAGTTCTTGCAACCCAAATTCACACTTTATGCAGATGTAGCCACTTGAATTTTCCCCTGTTTCCATGATGGGGCCTTAGCTGGTCCTTGGCTGGCCCCTGCTGGGTCCTGGGTGGGACCTTGACTATAATGAGATCCCCCCATGATGATGTAACGAACAAAGAGGCCGGCATGATCCGTCCCTTGCCTCTCTGTGTGTAAAGTACTTGCAATGATTTATCCATCCACCAGGGAGAGCAATGATTATGAAAGCTGAAGTGACTTACCTGAAATCAAGTATTGTAACTTCACTACAAAAAATGAAAATCTAAGCAAGTATAATTTTCTTATATTTAGACAAAATTCCAATTTAATTAATAAACTGACTACTCTGCAATAAATGGCCTGTGAAATTTAAGAAATTGTTTCTGTTGTGAGGCAAACATGGCCTAAAACTAGCAAAATGTGTTTTTTTGTCTGTTTATTGATGAAATTAGAATTTTGTATTTTACTTCACCTTTTGGAGATGAGGTGGACCCAAGATGTGTGCAGTATAATAATTACAGACCTAAGCAAAGTAATAAAATTCATATTGTCGAGCAATGAGGGACAGTGTGGTATATGACAATTAAACAGATTTGATGCCCATTGAGTTTGTTTGGCACATTTTGAAATACTTCATCTGCAAGGAGGCCAAGCCAGGTACAAAGCAGCAGCATGTCCAAGCAATAGATTTATTTTGGGAGAGGAGAGTGACCCAAAATGTGTGTAACAGACTAATTACAGACCTAAACAAAGTAATAAGGTTGATTGTGGAGAATAAAGGTGGACAGAGTGGAAAATGAAAAATAAAAAAACATGGTT
>JAODJX010000020.1:11131591-11145220 GCA_026776945.1 Isichthys henryi
TGACCCAGGCGGAGACTCGAACCCGGGTCCCAGAGGTGTGAGGCAACAGTGCTAACCACTGCACCACCATGCTGCCGCGAAGCAAATATCTAATCAGCCAATCATATGTCAGCAACACAATGTCGAAAATCATGCAGAAACAGATCAGGAGCTTCAGTTGGTGTTCACACCAATCACCAAAATGACCAAAATGACCAAAATGAAAGATGATTTAAGTGACTTTGAAGGTGGCATGATTGGTGCCAGACAGACTGGTATGAGTATTTCAGAAACTGCTGATCTACTTGGATTTTCACACACAGTGAAAAGGAAAAGGGCCAAAAAGGAAAAAAACATCCAGTGAGCGGCAGCTCTCTAGCCAAAAATGCCTTCTTGAAGACTGAAATAACCATTCATTACAACCATGCAGAAGAACATCTCTGAACTCACAATATATCAAACCTTTAAGTAAATGGGCTACAGTAACAAAAGATCACACCAGGTGCCACTCCTGTTACCTAAGAACAGGAAATAGAGATTACAGTGGGCACAAGCTCACCAAAATTGGACAATGGAAGGCTATAAAAATGTTGCATAGTCAAATAAGTCTTGATATCTCCTACAACATTCAGATGGTAGGGTTAGAATTTGGCATACACAACATGACAGCCTTATACCCTGTCCTATATTAATAATTGAGGTTGGTCGTATAATGATGTGGGGAATATTTTCTTGGCAAACTATTTTCTTGGGCCTCTTAGTACCAGTTGAACATCACTTAAACGCCACAACCTACCTGATCATTGCTGCTGACAATATCCATCCCTTTATGACCACAGCGTACCCAGCTTTTAATGGCTACATTCGTTAGTTCTTAAATGCTCCTTCAATAATTAGTCACCTAACATATTTCTTTTGGGTCAATTTAATCCCAGAATATGTGTGAGAGTTAAATAACACACCATGCCACAAAGCTTATCTCAAACTAGTTTCTTGAATATGACAATGAGTTCACTGTACTCAAATGGCCTCCACAGTAAGCACCTATAGTATGTGATGCAACAGGAGATTCGTATCATGAAGGTGCAGCTGACAAATTTGCAGCAACTACGTGATGCTATCATGTTAACATGGACAAAAGTCTCTGAGGAATGTTTTAAGCACTTTGTTGAATCTATACCACAAAGAATTAAGGCAGTTCTGAAGGCAAAGGGGGGTCCAACCCAATACTAGCAAAGTATACTTAATATAATGGCCAGTGAGTATACAGTATGTAGCCCTGCTGTGATCCATACTTATGTAATTGGCTGATCATTGCACAAAACTTGCTTTTATGTGTATGCATTATGGAATTAATTATGGTTTCAGTAAGAAAATCGACATAGTCATCGGTGTGAGATCTCAGATCTGCATTTGTTAGGTCCAGTTAAACCGAAACGTATGTTCTAACCCCAAGATTCTTAAACTAATTCTGTGTTGCAGGCTACTGATATACTAGTTGAGTTGCATTTTGACTGATTGTCTGTTGTAAATATGGAAGATTTTTCTTACTATTTATCTGAATAGGAATAAGCAGACTAACAGAAAGATGCACCATGGGAACATGAAAAGGTTTTCATTTATTAAGGTCTTAAAAGCTTTAAAATGTCCAATAAAATGCTTAGTGTGGCAGTGTGTAGGTTTGACCGGTGCTGAATATTAAAGACCACTTCATCCACAAACATTAAAAAGTCTTACTGTATGTTCCTTATATTTACTTCTCATAATACAAAGGATGGGGCCATGGGTGACAGTTGCCTTAAATTTCCAGGCTTGGAGACTCTTGATGCACAGATGGGGCCAGATTAGAGTGTCTATTTTCACCTTCTATTTGTGTGGCACTTTGACGTCCTCGCTTTTCCATTGTGTGTGCGTGTGTTCGCATCTTGGTATACCACATGTGTTCTATAATCAACAAAGCCTTGTCTCAACTTAGGCAGGATGAGGATGAGGCGGACTGGATGGCACGGGACAAACTGCTGCCCCTTCAGCACTCCATCTAATTTTAATGAGTGTCCTCAAGGTGGCAGAGGCATTACATTATTTGTTAGAGCCGTATAACACCTCTGCAATGTACTTGTTTTTTTCTTTGACTACTCACATTAACATCCTTAAAAATTAAGTTTCCCCTCAGACATCCAAATTCATAATTTTTTTAATTGTTGATTCTTTTAAAAAGTATAGTGACATTTTGAATCTGTCCTCACATTTATACAGAGAAAATGACCTGAAATAGGCCAACTACAGCAAAAAAAATGGGCCTGAAGGGGCTTGATCTGCATTAACCAGTCAGATTAGTTTATGTCCATGGCACCTTCATCTAGTGAGGAAACTAATTGAGGTCTTAATTGAGGTCCTAATGTTGCAGGGAAGTCATTTTTACTTCAATCCCCACTAGCTTTATAAAGATTGTCAGAGAATTAGAGACATCTACAAGTGTCAGTGGACCCTTACATTGTTTCCAACCACAAAAAACAGACAAAAGAACTACAGTTGTTAGATACAAAAGATCAATCATATTAACAAAATTAGGATGTTGTTACACTTTATAAAGCCACTTTCATGAACAGAATCTTTCTTCTTGAAAAAAAAAACATGTCCGGTAACGTCCCACCCATAGCCTCTGGGCTCACTTGTTGAGGTAGGCATCCAGCCATAATTCACCAGAAATCTTCAGAGAGCTGAGAAAACCAAAGAGGAAAGAGTTTTTATGGCACACGGGTGTCCGAAAGTGCAGAACAGCGGGATGATGGGCACACATGTGACTCCCCAGTGCCACCTACCTCACGATGTCAGCACAACCCCGCCACAGGGACTTGACCTGGTATGGAACGCCGTGCTTCTTGCACACAGCACGCACCATTGGAGCAGCGCGCCAATAGTTATGCCGGGGCATGGTGGGAAACAGACTGAAGCAGAAAATGGAGCCGTACATGAGCATGAGTTTGTGGCACTAGGAATATATCAGGATAAAATTACACCAATTTATGTGTTATGCTGGGAGTGAGACTTACTGATGTTCAATCTGGAAGTTAAGGTGTCCGCTAAACCAGTCGTTGAAGGCTGACTGTTCGATGTTACAGGTGGAGATAAGCTGAAGAGGGGAAAATGGCAGGAATATGGGGGAAGTTTCTCTGGTTTGATTGCTGTATTTCCAAAGCTTTATCTGAACCCAGCCTATCACAACAAGTGTGCTCTTTCAGTTTGCAGCCTAATTATATTTTTATGATTCGATGAGTAATGTTCAAGATTAATTTTTGGCTGTGAAATGGAAAACAAATTTGCATTTGAATTTTACATTCTAGTTTTATCACTGGATTAGCTTCCCGGGATGGTTTGTCATAAATCATTAATAAGGACAGAAGAAGGCTTTCTGTCACATTACAAAAGTAAATGGCATTAAAAGTAGACTAGTGAATTGTGACTTCGACATGCAAATCATCTCTACAATAGAGACCAATATCTGTTTTGCCTACCAAACCGTTCAACTGCACGAGGATATGCGAGCTAACAGGAAGTAACACATACTTGCATGGTCAGCCAGTCCTGATTCTTCTCATAATCAATGTCCATAGGAAGGTGGTTCATTTGTGTGACCCACACAAACCAGTGACTCTCCAGAAACCTGCACCAAATGAGAACACACTTTAGATTGCAGCAGATGTTTATGTATTTGCCCAAATTTCAATCAGAATAAAAAAAACCAGGGGCCTTATTTATTTATTTGAAAAAATATATTTTTCTATTTAGTGCCCTTATTGCAATGTCAGTTCAGTTGATTGCCCCGATTACATTTGGAAAAACTGGACTTTGCTTCAAATGTCATTTTTACGTTTACCAAAGCATAGAGAAACAAACATTTAATGTCAAACACACAAAAACATTACACATAATTCAAACAGTAATCAAGAAAAAACAAAAATAATCTTGGTGTTCCATAAAATCTCATTCCTTTCCACTCAGTTCATGGGAAGAGGTAAGGAAACGTAGCGGTTCCAATACAAATCAAATAAGTAAAAGCAAATACATAGTATTCGGCTTACACAAATAAACGCAATCCCAGAAGAATAAAATAAATTAAATGAATAAAATAATAAAATGAAGTAAATACCAGTTCACAAATTTTAGATTTACTGTTTTTGAAGTGAAGGCGCAGGTTTGTGGTATGAATTGTTGGCATGCATGTGGACATTTTGCTGGACTACTTGCAGTTCCCTGCTTTTCAATGAGTGACACCTTTTCCCGATTTTTCCAAAATGTTGCATTCACCTCCTCCTGAGTTTCCGTAAATATACACATACTTTTTCATCAAGTTTTGTTTGATGAATTTGGATTTGGAATAAAAAGCTACGTACATGTTGGGCATCTTTTTGTGCATACAAAACTGTGATAAATGAGGCCCCAGACATCTCAATGTTATATATGAGAATATAGTTCATTTTTTGAACAATCAGTTACATAATTGTGTCAGTGAGTAAAATATGATGTAAACATTGAAATCACAACAATAAGAGTGTAAAACATATTACCTTACAAAAGTGACAAGTGCTATGGAGCCAAGGAATCCGTAATAGGGAACATAGCAGTAAAAGTATCGCAAGTAGTAAGTTGCGGCCCATGCAAGGTCCTACAGAGGTGAGAGGAGGTATCAGAAATGTCAGGGACTTCACTGGCCACATCATTTCCAACTCTTGCAGGTCTTAATGCACTAGCAACAGCAGCACATATCATTACCCTTGTAATACCAGGCAGGTCAACTTACCACCCAATCACGGCGAGCCAGCATGGTGTACATGATCTGAATGTTGAAATACACAGGGATGAGCAATGGCGGTCCAACTAAAAGCAGGGGAAGGATTATTCTCATTATTATTATTATTGTTGTTATTATTATTATTGTTGTTCCCTGTTACACTCATTATGCAAAACAATTTCACTCATAATATGTTTGACTAATTTTTAATTTCTGCACAAAACTGGATCCCGGGCAGTGTAATCAAATTAAAGAAAAGAAGAGAGACTCACTGAAGAAAAAGTATTGGTGCTGATGATTGTAAGGCAAATATTTCAGCTTCTTTATCCCATACTGAAAAATACAAACCAAAGCTGGTCACCAAAACAGGCAAATGTCCTCTGACAGCAACTATCAGTTTCAGTGAGTTCCATAAATTCACTTAATCAGATTACAGTGTGATTGTAAGCATGGCATAAAGCTCTGAGAAAGTACAGGCTAAGATAATTTTTCTGTCAGGTGATCCGGTAAAACCGGTGAACAAAGGACACTTTATGGAACAACGGAGTTCAAACTTTGAGCCGTGTCGCAGAAACAGGAACTGCTTGTTGTTTCTTTCTTTCATTTCTTATGCTAAGGGGCATTTGTTTTGTAATTCGCCCCTGCTGAAAGTATTTGTTACCTGGGCTTTATTACACCTGTGATCATATTACCCTGTAACATTATTCTACTCCTGCAAGACAAAATGTTAAGTGGTAGGTCATCAGTATAACAGTGAAGCGGGACCTCGACTGGCTGTGTCTTCCCCAGCACTAATGTGTGCAGCATGTTTACGTCTGGATCCTTGCTGAAGATGTTGGGTTTGGCGTGATGCTGGAAATGACGGTGGTTCCACCAGTTGGCAGATGCACCCTGAGGTGGACAGACAGAGAGACCCAGTGAGAGTTTCCATTTGGACGGAACCAAAAATCTTGTTATTAAGCTCAGGTTGACAGTGGAGAGGAGAACAGACAGGAACCCCATACAATCTTTTACCACACCTTTAAATGTCCAATGACAAACTTGTGAAGTAGGTGATTCCAACGTGATTTTTTGAAGACAGACAGGTGGCCGAAGTCATGCTGAAGCCATCCAGCTTGGGACTAGAACAAAAAATAAGAGCAAATGCTACATAATAACAAGCAACTTTCACTACAGCATAACCTGATGGAACTACAGCAAAGTGAATCTAGTTTGTATACTTCTTTTGGTATTATTCACATCCTTATCCTCAATTGCATCACTTCTTATTGCTTATTTATTGTTCACTTGTTTTTACGTTGCATTGTCATCTTGCACTGTCTTGTCTTTTATTGTATTTTGTCCAGTATTGCACTGTTCCCAACCCTGCAACTGTGACATAAGAGTTTCAATGAGTTCCTCCAAACACGTAGCAATAAAACTTGATCCCTTCATTTACCTCCAGCTCTTTTATGTCATCTACTTTCCTTTTCTGGGTATTTTGATCATAGCTACTTAAGCTCTAACAGGACTATGAGTTCACAATATGCTTCTCCATTGAAGAGGACGCCAAGACAAACCCACTGGTTTTTGCACATCGCAGTAAGGTTACCTGGCAAATGGTCAAGATCACCACACAGATAATGGTTTGCATCCATCCTGTGCCCCACGTCCTCAGCACCAGCAGAGCAAGGACCTCGAGAAGTAAGATATGTCCAAGGTAGAGAGAGAAGAAGAGTGGGTCTGTATGAAAGAGGCCCTCTTTCTCCACACGATCACGCAGGTCCCGGAAATCCTGCACAATCACTGCCTGCAGGTGGATAAAAGGCAGAAAGAGGAAGGGAACAGAAGGAGAAGGGGTGATAACAGCACAGAAGTAAAGATCCATTTGGAACAAGAGAAGTGATGATAAAAGAAAAATCGGGGGTAAGAGAGAGCGAGAGTCAGAGAGATTTATATTTATTACGATATAGAGGTAGGTGATGGTTACTACTCACAAATATGACTAACTAAAAAGACCTGCCAAAATCTTGCATTTATGTCATATGAGTGAATACATGTAGTTACTATGACAAGTAGTCTTGAATGAATATATGTATTCATTCCCCCTCAAAGGAAGGGAACAGCATGAAATCTACTAACTAAACTGTCTTCTGTTTTGTTAAGAAATCAGCATTAAACACATTAACAAGGACACATGGCCCAGATTCCCACAATCACATTAACAGCTGTCACACATACCCTATTATGTAATCATGAGGAGGAATAAAGCTGACCAGCCAAGCCCTATGTTTGGTATCCTGGCAAATCTATGGTAATTACCACTCCTCCTCAATGTTACTGCTGTCTTAATGCTTAAGAAACTTGGTGCTCCCTTTAATTGTAATATGATAATTTCAAAGTTTAGATTTAAAATTATTCTGAAAAGAACACAGAAAAAGCTTTCAAGCACCCAACAACATAAAGGCCAATTCTTTAAGATGTGTTACGGCCACAGCATTTGGCAAATGTGTATTAATGAAACATCCCCTGTGTTTAAGGGAGAAGTGCAAACAGCAAAACTCACATTTTTCGGATGATCTTGACTGGGCTCCAACGGGGACAGTTCCCCTATCAGCAGCGGCTTCAGAAATTTGCGAACAAAGTCTGGCTCTGGGTGGAATGCATTAAATGCATCCTAAAAAGGGGTTATTATTTAATGCTTGAGGCAAAATAACTTCTTTAAAACAGCAAAAAAAAAAAAAACACATTACAGAGAAAAAGAAAATTACTTTAACTATATAAAACAAAGTATGGAAATATACAGGGTATATCCTGTTGCAAAAAGCATTTTAGGCCATAAGCAAACAAATTCTTATATCCTATTAATTTTGAGTATCCAAGAGGAGAAATACCATGCATTTTAGTCTGTTTACACTGCCCAGTAAAAAAAACAGAGTCGCACACTTTAATATTTTGTTGGACTGTCTTTTGCTTTGATTATGGCGAACATTTGTCATGGCATTGTTTCCACAAGCTTATGCAACATCTCAACATTTATTTTCATCCATATCTGCATTCTTGCCATGATTTCTCGCTAAGATCTTATATTGACAACAAGTGAGTTGAACCACTCCACAACGTCTTCTTCAACCTATCCCAAAGACTTTTAATGGGGTAAAGGCGAAGACCCTTTGTGAAAATGATCTCTCATGCACCTGAGCTACTCTTTCACCATTCAAGCCTGATGAATCTTGAAATTCTTATCCTGGAATTTAGCCATGCCCATAGATGGAAATTTCAGGTCCAGAAAATAAATATTCCGATTATGATTTAGTTCCAACCAAGCAGTTGAGCCTAAAGAGTCACAGTCAAGAGTTTTTGATTTACATTGAAATGGTGACTTTTTTTTTTGCTGGGCAGTGTATATTCACAAGAGATCACAGGAACATGCCACACATGTTCCTGTGTTAGGGAATCATTATTCAGTCATACAATTTAATAAAATATCTGCAATAATAATAGCAAATTAGGGCACTTTTCCATTACACTAAGTACCGTAGTTTTGGTACGGTACTTTTGCTTTTCCATTGACTTCCGGTCAAGTAACAGTACCAAAAGTTTGAGTACCAAAAGTGCTAAACCAGTCGGGGTACTTCTTTGGTATTCTAGGTTGGGACTTGAAATGCTTTCTTTGTCGAGTGGTTATGCAAATAGCCTGCTTATAAAAATAGAAATGCTGTCTTGACAATAGCTGCGAACTAAGCTACATCCACATAAATGTGTTAAATTTCTTTTACGGCAGTTTCTGAAAGATCTGCATTCGCACTACCATTATCACTAGCACTGAAAAAAACTTCTGCGTTCATACTACTCCATGTAATAAGCAAAAGATGTAGCTTGCGACAACACAACCACCTTTAGAATTTGTGTAACTGTATATATTGGTTGTTATATACAGTTGGTTGGAAACTAAGATTGGTTGTTAATGTATATATTTCTGAAATTTTTTCATTTGCACATTTAAACAAAGCATTTTATAATATATTTTTAGAAGTGGCGCACTTTATATTTTGTTTGTTGTAGCTCGAGCACAACGTGTCACTTGCATATTTCTTTGTCCAACAATTTTTTATTCTAGAAGCGGCAAAGTATATATTTTGAATCTTGATTAAAAATAAAGTTCAGTTTTTATAAACGCTTGACTGTTGATTAATCTCACACACAACCATGTGTTTAAAGTAAATGCATGTATTTTATTTAGCAAAAACGAAATATCACAGTACTTTAGTGTTGCAAGCATAAAGCTGTACATGAAAGTAACCATCACAGCAAAAACACAGGGATCCAGAAATTTTGTCACTACATGCCTCTCTCTCTTGCTCTCAGTTTCACTGCACTTTTATCTTCCTCTAATTTTTCTGAAATAAGTAGCTATTGTTAAATTCTTAGTTTTCTTTGCTTGTAAGCAGCATACAGTGTACAGAAAACACAATTTAGCTGCATATAAGTAAGTAAAAGAACATTTGCCAGGTAGTCCTGTATGTCCTGTCCTCCATGTGAAAATTAAGGAAAAATATTCTTCATTCTTGTTAAAAATAACTAATCAGGAAAAGAGACATTAAAATGAAGAGAGCTAATTGGGAAAGGGTTACGAGCTAAGTACAAACCAATTGGAGCTCACTGATGTATTTGTAAGACAATTTTTACTTTTAAAAACATCCACACTAATGTGTTTGCAGAAAGATTAGTTGTCAGACAGCATTGAAATTTTTTCTGTGGTAGTGCGGAGTGACTAAATCAGAAGAAATTTTTTGTGTTACTTAACGAAAATGTATTTGTGCGGAAATACCCTCAGAAAACAATGATAAACAAAGTTAAAAAAATATTGCGATCTGGTTGGAAGAACAGACACAAGACAAAAATCAGGATAGGCATGACAAGAAAGTAAAAAAGTATTTTGTGTAATACACTAGGACAGCAGGCATATAGTGTGCTGTCCTAGTGGTGTGATTTTGTTGTAATAAATACTGGGGTATTTATAAAACCAAAGGTGCTTGCATAAATATCTCACAAACCCATAAATGGCAAGGATCAAAATGATTATGATTGTCTCAGAAGAAGCATGCAGTGCTCATGAAAAAGCAGTGGAAGTAAACTTTAAACTGATTTTTAAACCTATATTAGATAATCTATAAAACAAATAATAGGCTTAATTAAAATTAAATTAAAATAGCTTTATGTAACATGCAATGTTGGTATTAATATTACACATAATCAAGCCCTATAATATACTACGATGATTTTTTCGAATTCAAAGACGGAATTTCTGTGATGTCATTCAGTGCCAGTACCAATTCTCACACCAGTGGAAAACCAGCACGTTGAAATACCATACTTTTGGTACTTCGAGAAAGTAGAGTACCTGGTTCAATGGAAAAGTGCCCAACTCGCAATATTGCCTTTATATTTTGTTTTATGTAGGGCAGACAGGAAAAAAGACAAATATTTTAACAGTTGTCAGTACAAGTTTTATCCCAAACAACACTGTATTTGTTGGCCTAAATATCATGAAATGATAACACTGATGTTTTTAACAGAAAATTTTATTTAATACTTAGGTTGATGAGATGTTTATAGGCTGCAAGATTTACAGTTTGGATATAATGTTGCACCAAATTAGATGTCTGAAACTGAAAAGAAAGACTTAAGTACAGGTTTGGCCCTGATGTTACATATTACAAATTAAATGCCACTAACGTGCAGAATAAGCCTTCCCCAAGTATAAGGGCAATGCTGGTTTATTCTGCTGATGAGCCAGACTACTGTTGGTCTCTTACGTTATATTCAATTATTGTATTTTTGTCTTAATCACTATGCAAGTAAATTAAATGAATGCAATACATGGATGTAACTTTGGTATATGACTTGATATGTAAAACAAATATAAAGGACGAATCGATAGATATAATACAATAGAATATAAGGTGTATAGATATAGATAGTAGAAATAAGGTGAATTCTAATAGGTACCGTGGCATCCTCGCCGGCATAGTGGCTGATTACCCGGATGCCTCCCGGGTGCCTCTTGGCCCACTCGGTGATGTTGTACACTTTCCTGTTGATAACCAGCCATTTGTCAGTTCGGTGGCAATGCTTCTGCACCTCCTCCCATGTATACACGCCGCCACTACTGCTGCCTCGGCCGCCGTTGGCACCAGGCTCTTTCTGCTGTCCTCCGCCACCCATGGCTTTTCCCACTTGCTCACTCTTCTCTCTTCCCAAGCCGTGCGGTCTTCTCAGCTGCAAGGCCAAAGGACCGAGTCCATGTGTATTTTAATGCCAGAGGAACCTCCCAGACACAGTATTGGTCACCAAGGATGTCGCCATACGCATGCAAATCACTGCACGCCTCAGTAAAATCCAATAAAAAAAGTACTGATAAAAGCAGAAAGGCAATGGACTACAATTTGGTGAACTGAGCATATGTGATATACATAATACGCAGATAAGAAATGCCCATCATTGATAAACTGATTTATTATCACTAAGTCCTCTGCTAAGTGAATAAAAAACATGCAAAATGAAGAATTTGCAGGCAAGGGTAAAATGTGACTCACTTCACAAATAATGGTGTATGTGTGTGTATGTGTATGTATATATATATACATATGTATTCATATGTAACACATGAAACTACGATATATAACAGAATTCTTAACAGTTTATCTAAATACTATTGGGGAAAACACTAATAGTGTCACCGTATCAAGGAAATAAGAAAGAAAAATACGTTACATTTCAGTTACACCCGGTACCAAATATAGCAATATGCACAACAGTAAGTATTTTGTGGATAAGAACAGTTTCAAGGCATTTGCTTAAATTAATTCCACTTCTCGGACTACGCTTTTCAAACTGATTATATTTATCATTTTTCTTTTAAAACAGTAATGATTAAAACATTGAAACTGTTACTAAAATGTCACTTCACATCATATCCAAAACACCTACCCTGCAAACAATCCTGCCGTGCAAAAACGAATTTTCCTAAAAAGCACTTACCCAGTAGAGATAACTCACCTGCTGTGACCTTCCCTTACACTCCCATTCTCCGCCAATATGGCTATCCTCTCTATCAGAGCCGAGACAAAGTCCACGGATCCCCGATCTAGCTGACGCAAGCCGGCCCTCTCAGTTCTCTTCCACAGCGATCATTCGAGCACCGATAGTCCAATCGGCGGGCTCCTCCTGCTCGCGAACTCGTAATTGGTGCAGAGGCGCTCTTCCGACTTCTAGAGAATCACGGCGAGTGTATGAAAGGAAGTGGGTGGGATATGGGGATGCTGGAGGGAGAAGGCATTTTGATATATCGGTTTGCCCTATTTGCCGCTAATGCAGAGGCGCATTAACACTTCAAGTCGTTTCAGGGCTACAAGAGGTTCCAGAGCCCCAGTACTAGTTTGGACGATGGTGTAGCTGTCAACCACTGGAAAGGGGTGTGGTGGGACGGTAAATGTTGGGTGGGGGGTAAAATAAAAAAATATATTACGGACTGGAAGATAAACGCGGCACAAATTGCATGCCGTATTGGAGCAAAATGGGACACCGTATTCTATTTTTCAATATGAGAGGGTCACGTAAATTCGGGCGCGATGGGTAGCAACTAATGGGTAGGTTGATATTTGAATTAAAAAATGCTAGTTGAAGGCCCTTTTAGGGGAGGCCGGCTTCAAAACGCTTCTGATGCAATGCCATGCAGTCTTGAGTCGGATGCAACGCTTTCTGTGAAAATGGACTATACAGCAGTAAATAAAAGGCTTGCCAACTCTCACGCATCTGGCGAGTCACAGTTAGACTCTCACGCAACAAATATTACGGCAAATCTGTACTACTCTGTGTTTTTCCATTTTAAAACTAAAATTAGCTACATCAAAAACGTAGTGATAGTTTGGAAACCCTATTTACCAGGAAATACGACTGTTACTTATCTCGAATTGATAAATCTCACTCCAACTAGCTGACCAAAGTTGCAAACCATGAAATAGTATATTATTATTATTATTATTATTATTAATACATGATAATAATGAAATACATATTAGGTAGCATCACCAACATGGGCTTAAATGTGAAAAACGACAAAAATGAAGTATTTGGATGAAAAGTTGCCAGAAATCAGATACCGCTATTGTCAGACATTTGACATCTGTTCCAGCACTGTTAAAATACAGAAATTTCTTCAAACCTCCTTTCTTCAAACTATTCTTTCAATTTCTTCAAAACGTTCTTTCATCTATTCTATTAGGAATGTACTTAAATAACAGCTGTCATTGCACAAGCAGATTTACTTTCAAAATGTTCACCTGTACAAGCCCTGCATGTCAGCAGCATTTTAATTTGGGTAAGCATACAAAAACTTTTGTTTGTGCATCCTGTGGCTGTACTGAAAGTTACATGATAAATTCCGTTTTTGACCTACCTATACTAATGTGAGGAATCTGTAAAGGCACACAGTTATCTGGAAAAGGATAAAGATATAACAGATGCCAGTAATAAAGTAATTGGCAGAAATGTTACAGCAGGTCAGTAATCTCTGAATGGTAGTATCACATGAACATTAACCACGCAAATATAATAAGACATATATTGGGGATGGGGGCAGGCTAACAGAAGAGATTAGAAGGAGAGCTTGTTGTCCATTCAGCACCACGGACAGTCCCAGTCTAGACCACACCTGCATACTGAAGCAGAGCATATCACTCTCCCCCCTACTGATGCTGCCATAGCCATATCTGCCGGAGCTTGTACATTGGACTTCATATTGCACTCATCTAGCTTTTAGCACTGCCGATAACCTCCTCTACTTTGACTAATTGTACATTTTATTTCCCCTACTC
>JAODJX010000020.1:11170737-11183734 GCA_026776945.1 Isichthys henryi
TGGGTGCGGATGCTGTAAAGTGCTTTGAGACAATGTAATGTTGTGATAATGCGCTATACAAAAATAAATTTGTTGTTTGTTGGTGAGTCCTGGTTATATTTGCGCTGCCCCAAACTTCCCATAGACAAATCTGCAAAAATGGCAAGCTGCTACAAAGTCACTTTTTATGCATTTTCCCTTCCAAAGTTAGTGGCAGTCCTAGGTAAAGACACTAACGACTATTTTACTGATAGATTAGATTAATTGGTCAATTAATCTAAAGAAAAAATTAAATTGATGTGTCAATTTACAAGTACAAGTTTCTATTTATGAAAAATAAAATAGTCATTGGAGGAGTTTAGATAAGGCACTGGAAAATATTGTGGTTATACAAGGTAAAAAGGTGTGGTTTTGCAATTTTCTTCGTAAATTTAGTTCTCATTTTTATTTCGGTTCACAATTTGTGTTTGTTTTTGACTCAGTTTAAGATAACGCTGGTCTCAATAAGCAGAAACACAAAAACACACTGGCACCATCAATCAACACAGACTAAGCCCTGATTCTAGCCTAAACATTTCTCATTCACTGGATGGAAATTCTAAGGTAGCAGGCAAACAACTTTATTACCTTAATAATGTGCGTATTTAGCAACTACATAGACAAAAGATATTAAAGTTCTCCATAGTGAGGGTAATTTAATCACCGCAGACACTTACAGTGGTTTTGCTCATTCTGTGGTATGCATTCCAAACTCGGCAGTGTACAAACCAGATTTTTGTGTTGTGATAATTTTAACTACTCCCATAATTCAATTTGATATTAAAGGAAAACATTTGTTTTAATGAGTGTTTTGGAAATCATAAAGGTAATTTCTTTAAAATAAAAAAAATTATCTATCGATTTAAAATATTTGACATTTTCATCATTGACTTCATTGACTAATCGCGGAAGCCCTAGTCTATACTAGCTTTTTTTTTTTTTTTAAATCTTGTATTGTGCAAATAACTTAATGGAAGTGAGTGAGTGTTTTGTAGACCTGTTACTACAATGCCTAGGGTGGGTTATTTAATGCTAGACATAAATAGCGCTTCAGTTTTAACTTGCATTATTAAGTATACCAGAGAGCTTTCTTCACTCGCATCGAAATCAAATGCTACCAAGTGAACCAATCACTGTTCTTGCAGTCTGCGAAACTGAGGTGGAATTTCATTGCTGGAGTAATGTGTCAGGCCACGGCAAAGGCTTAGCCATGGACCCTGTACCATAGCTTTTCTTACACCGTTGATTGGACACAGGAGTGAGTGAGTGAGTATGTATAATATATATACACACACACACATACATATATACACACACACACACACACACATATATACACATACACACACATACATATATACACACACACACACACACACACACACACACACACACACACACACACACACACACACACATACACATACACACACACACATACATACACACACACACACACACACACACACACACACATACATATATACATATACACACACACTATATATATATCAGCCTTTGAGGTTGCGAGATGTCATGCAATAATTTAAGATCCGCAGTGATCTATGGTTGACTTCACTGAAGCGCTATTTAGGATAGATTCGGTAAACAGACCTTTGACCCTTTTGTACACAAATGTGTTTGAATTCCAGTTTGCACACTGCACTCAACTGTTAACTGGATTGTCCCATTGTAACATTCTCTGGTGGCGGTAGAAATTAACCCTAATTCAAAGCCTGCTAGAAGTCACCATTGACGAAGCAGGGCTCTTAACTTCAGTAGTGAATGGATTTGCTCATGGCAACATGGACGTCTGTACCACAGGTCGGTCAACAGTTGACAATTGCAGATTCACAATTTAGTTTTTTGAATAAAAAAAAAAGCACCAGACACAATGTAAATCTTAAACTATTTAATCATACGAAAACAGAGGTACCACACATGGCATACAAAAAGACAGCTTGAAGAGTTCAGTGTTTTTAGCCCCATACCAAGATCTTTATATACTACTATCAAGACAAAATTAAATCCTGAAACAAAATGCTTGCATGTTCCAAACTCAGTCTACAGAAATCTTATAAAAGGAAACATAAGCATCTAATTTTTTAAACTGTCTTACATCAAAAATCACACAATGACAAAAACAGAAAAGAATTTTTTTCAAAACTCTTGGCTTTTGCCTTCCAATGCTGAATATTACTGAAGGACAGACTTAGTTTGGTCAGATGCAAATTGTAGAAGGCTTCACTTCTGATTTAAAATTTTCACATTGTAAAACAGATCAACATTTTCTTGGTAGAAAAGGCAAAGCTGTACAAAACCTAATTTTAAATATAATCCATCACAAATTTAAAAAAATCTCACAGGTTTCACTCAGGAACAAAAAAAAGCAGCTGGAAGTCAGTCGCTACATTGTCTCAGATCAATGAGGAGTCTAATCTGAATGTCTTAATTTGAATTTTGAAAACGGGGATCAGGGATTTCGTTTACAGTCCACAAGTTTGTTTTTCCAGTTTTGTATTGGTACTAGCAGTATCCATTTAAAGCCACAGAAAACCAATCAAACCAGTCTGCTCCAGGATGGTCTAGCTCTGATCTGAATTCCATCAAGGACAAACTGATTCAGAATTTGAAAGTGTGATTTAATAATACCCAACACAGAATCAATATTGCATTTAAACGACCGCACTAATTTATATGTTTGGGAATTTATGTTTCCAGCTCGGGGGGGGGGGGGGGAGGAAATCCCACTCAAACAGTTTCATAAGGCATGTGCTCTACAAATCCCTGGTTATAAACAAAGCATAAAAAAAATCCACCTTCTAAAAACAATTGCTTTTGACCATTTTTAAGCAGTTGTGGAATGCTGCTCCAAACATTTCAATTTAAGGTTAAATCAAGACAAGTATGAACATAACTGAACTGATCACCAATTCATCAGCATGATCGATACAATACTTTGTGCTGCCAGGACAAAGTGAGTACTCAAACATGGAACACACCGAGACAAGAAATCTGTGCCTTTCCAAAGTCACACACCTTACAAATTTCAGAAGATAAAGCAGTGTTTCCCATTCAAAAAAATGCAAAATATGTGAATTGTTCAATTGCAAACAAACACTTATGCTGTGATGTCTCTCACCTATCAAGCAATATACATTACAAAACACTTTACAATGCTGTTAAACTAAATACTTAAATTTCCTCAAAGCAATAGCCCATAATCTTTAATGACCAGGGTCAGTAATGATAAACATGAGTTACAGTATGGCAGGATGGATATTTTATTTGTAGTCCCAGCATGAATATATGTGGATTGAAGATTTGGGCACATTCACAGGTTTTGAGAAGGGGGGTGGAAAAGGGGGGAAAACCTATTGTGATATAGCTGAATACGTTATTCACATCAGCCATCAAATAAGTGACTGAAATACTGATCTTCTGAGTGTGATTTAGTCTAATGAAATAGTTGCGAACCTCCTTCCTGAAACGAGCCACACTGTACCCCATACAATGCAAACATTAATTTCATACAGTATACACAAATTCATTATATCGGAGCCCCAACATAGTCAACTCACCTGGTAAGAACCTGAATGGCACCCGTTTTGATTAGTCACTGCAACACTAAGTAATCTCAAACACAGAAACAAAACCAACTTTTGTGTTAATGCACGATTAAACTATTGGGAAAGCAACAGGGGGTACAGAAAATGTGACCAAACATGCTAACTTTTGGCACTAGTTTATTCATTTCCAAATTTCTAAACAAAAATAAATCACATTTTGCTGAAGATTTCAGTGCAGTTACCAAAATTATGCATGCAAGATACAGGCTAAACTAATTGTGACAAGTAACTGAATTGTGCCCATTTTAGATTTTCATATCAAACTTCAGACAAATGCTGATTTCCCAACGAAAGCAAATTATGTGCCTGCGGTGGCTGGACACACTAGACAGAAGAGGCAATCCATGTGTCTAATGACATCACTATTTATAGGAGCTCCCAAATGACACATTACAGTCAGCTAGCCTAGCACATTTACAAAGTCATCCTCAGTTTAAGCATAATGACATAATATCCTAAAAAACTTAACAGAATACACAACCACACGCACACACACAAAGTAAATTCTATAAATCTGTTTCTGACAAAAATGAATAGGAAGACTGCTCTAAACACAAAATAGGGAAAAGAAAACCTGTAAACAGGCAAAACTATTACAAAAATTACACTTTTGCAATATCTAGTGGTTACCTTAGGAAGTTCTAGAAAAATAGATTTTTGCTTGTAACAATATTTAAATGTAACTTTATACATTTTTTTCTTGAAAGAGCAGTCTTTCTAACTCACTATCAACAGCAATGAAGAGCACACAAAAAAAACCAAAAATCCTTGTATAAGCGTCAAAAGTTAAGTGTCAAAAGATGAAAATTTCAAGCATCAGAGAAGCGCAGAGGACAACGACTGGACGATGAACTTTTGACGTCACATCGACATGCTAGGCAAACGATGAACAAACGGGAACGAAGATATCTAGAATGAAACAAAACAACAAGGAGAACAACCTAGTTAAAGCAGCGATGAAACAAGGAAAGGAAAAAAGGAAGATCACAAATGATTATCTTTGCATGGGACTTTACGGGCACACATCCTAAACATTGAACAATTAATGCAGAACAGAGGAAGAGGAGGGGGAGTTATGAGCAACATGCTAAGGAAGCTACAGATGAGAACTGACAGCACACGGTAAGACACCACACAGACTGCCTAATCCACATTGGATCGGGACTTGGTGCTCTTATGGCAGATATTGCTTTGGAGGAAATTAACTTTCTAAAAAGAAAAATGGCAAAAATAATCACTGTCAGGGTTGTCAGTGAATAAACTGGTGCTAATTTTAATTGGCAAAAGGTAGCTTAAGTTTGAGTGGTGTGACTGTCATAGAAGTATGTACAAGATACAGCATTTAAACATTGACAAAGTGCAATTTAAGAGGAACATATTCAGAGTAGCAGATCTGCACTGTATGAATGTGTGACAATTGATCAGCTAAATTTAGGCCATACAGATC
Source organism: Isichthys henryi (assembly GCA_026776945.1). Lineage (NCBI taxonomy): Eukaryota > Metazoa > Chordata > Actinopteri > Osteoglossiformes > Mormyridae > Isichthys > Isichthys henryi. The sequence continues at coordinate 11,175,832 of JAODJX010000020.1, forward strand.
TGTCAGAAGTTCAAAACTTAATTTTTTTTACAAATGAATTACGTACCCTAACATGGCAATATGCTATAGTAATAAAAGGGTGTGAAGCAAAAAAAAAAAAAACATTTCAGAGACCTGGAATTTCGGCAACATTTTCAAGCCTGGGCTTTAAGACCACATTCCGCTTTTTGCCCAAGGACAACTTCTGCTATATGACAGAATTTGGCACATTACTTGCCCACTGGAGAAAAGTCAGTGTAAGGCTTCCTTATCAGCTTAAAGGCCATGAACGTCACTGCCATCTCATTTATTACAGATTCATCTAAAATGTCAAATAGGTGCAGCCATATGTAAGAAATTTCAATTACGTATGCAGTGGTAGTACAACATGTATGTTCCACCCCATCTAAAGCTGATTCAGTCCTTGCCGTTTTCTGGTGAGCGCTATCCTTCTTGTTCATTATAATGGCAGGGGCAGTAGCACTGTGGCGGTCCCACAGAATCTAATATCTAAATATAGACATCCATTTCCAGCTATGATGATTACAACCAAGAATGGTCTGAAATATTTAGCAGCATGGTAAATTCTTCCATTGATAGTATTCAGCAACATCTCGGAGTGAAAAGGCTAACAAGTCAATGTCTTATACCTTGCACACCCAAATGCATTATATATTAATACATTTACCAATTTAAATACTACAATTCTAAAAAATACTGCTGAAGTAAAAGTTTAAGTAAAAATGTTTTATTAATTTAATTCAGAGAAATAATTTACGCAATAAATAGTCTCCAAAACTCTGGAGAAATATAAAACCCTATAAAAATAGAAAAGGCATAATTTTGTAATATACATCTGGACAATTTCCATTTGTATAAAAACCATTTGTATGACCCTGGATGCCTAAGAACTGCTTTAGTTATTACATAACACTTACATCACCAATTTGAAAGATTGTAGATCACGTCAACTTCAATAATAAACACACTTAAAAAAAAAATAAATCAGCAGAAAACAATAGGGGGTATGTCCGTTATCTAAAAAGGCCCAAAAGGTAATAGACTAGTTGATGATAATTTTCCTGGTTACCAGCAAACACAAGACAGGAAAGGGGAATTCTATAACTTGGATATGAAAACTGTTGCCATTTTAAAACCTAAATATCTTCCTCTCTCATTTCAACTGGATGTTAGATAAAACTCAGAATTATTGCTGAAAAACTGGTCAAATGTGATGATATTCAGCATCAAACCGCAAAGTGACATTACCACAGCAGAGATAAACAGTTGAACTTGAACACAAGGAAGATGGATACTAATCCTCTTTTTGACAGGCAGAAAACTAGCAAAAACTCAAAAGCAAATAATGTCAGACAGGACCTAACTAGTGAGGTGTTCTGTAAAATCTTCAGCCGTTTATATGAAAACAAAAGAAAACAAAAACTCATTGTGGATCCCTGAACAAAAGTGCAACAAGTGCTCAGCAAGTATGTGTAGGTCTGTATGTTTGTGTCTATATTAGAGTGGGACATAGTACGAGCGAGCCAAACACCACCTCATTACAAAACTACCAAGACTGAGCAAAGTGGCAAACCAGGGTTTAGAAAAAATAAAAAACATCAGCCCACTACCCCAAGTCTAAACAGTCCTCAGCATTAGGTAAAATACTTCAGTGAATAGACAATACATTCTAATAACTAAAAGCCTCATAGCATCATAGAACTCATTAAATTTCATGTTAAACAGTGAAAAATATAGTGACTTCTGCATTTGAGGAGTTGTCTAGATGTCCCCTGGACTGCTCTGAAATATAATTTAGGGTTTGGACAACCCTTGATTAACATGGGGAAAAGGCAGTTTGTGGGAAATCTTGCGTTACTATAAATGGATGGGACTAATCAGCTCGGTAACAAAACTCAATGTAAAATGATGATCCAACCAATTGCAATTTGGGGATAATAACAGCAGTAATATTTTGGCTACAGGGTTCCATTTGTATAACACCTTTCAGACTTCTGTTACACAGCAACCTTATATCATATGGCATCTTAAGAAAACATCAGGGTTTTTTTCCAGTTGAAAACCACAACAATAGTACCCATTTTCAGTGAACAAATACCTTAATATTAACATCTGTCGCTTTTCATTTTTTCTTCCTTCCCTGCTAACACAGTGAACTAGAACCCCAGAGGAATGTAGCTAGGTTTGTGTAATACTCAATGGGGCTCTCACACCACACTCCACTTACCAGAAAACATTTTATAACAAGTCCATTCGAGAGAAAAAACACTCAGTATGGCTTGCTATCATTTTTGGAGCGCTTCAGCTGAACCTTCAGTCGCTTCATGCCAATCTGGAAACCGTTCATTGACTGAATGGCAGCCTGAGACGAAACTGGATTGTCATAACTTACAAAGCCTGAAAAGAGAAAGGGAGGGTGTCACACTAACAACTCTGCACAAGCAGACTATTCTTCAGTGTACTGATTATTAGTCCGACAAGTGGGCAATTTAAATATGAAATGCTGACTGAAATGCAACTGCATCACGTTTTAACACTCAGAGGGCACCAGTCACACGACACTTTCAAGAACTACTGTAACACATAATCATTCCATTTGTGCCATCAATTCTGACTACTTATACTGAAACCAGCACAGCATGTTCTTCCCTTTGAGGTTTAACTTGCATATGCTCTTCTCCATTTCACTTACCAAAACACTTGCTAAGGTTGGTCTGCTTGTCTATGAACACCTTGGCAGAAATGACGTTGCCGAATGGCATGAACATCTGGAGCAGATCCTGATCTCCAAACTCCTGGGGTAGGTGGTAGATGAAGAGGTTGGCACCTTCGGGACCTGATTTATAAACCAAGCAGGAAGAAAAGCCAACAACCATCAAATGTTGCTAATACTGAACCTTTTGAGAAGATCTTATCAAAACTGATAAACCACAAAGTTGCATTCTTCTTAAGCAATAATTTGCATTAATGATTTTAGGAATCACCTACAATAAGTGTTGCAACTGTGTAATACCTAAGAAGTCAATGAACCCCAGACTCTGGTTCTTACTTGTGCTTGCAGCCCATTGGAAAGAAGATAGTCGTAAGTAGAGGGTAACAAAACACTGAGACCCCTACCCCCTCCACCCCCAAGAAAGGATTACTGCCATAGCTTCATACACACCAGCATACCATTATCAACACTTTACAAAGGAAGAGTAAAAAAGGGCACCAAACAAAAGCCAACTTCAAAACATCTGGAATGAATCATCACTGCGACAAACAGACCGAAAAGCCAGCTAACACACACCTTCCTTCTGGCTGCCAGCAGCACCCATGTTCTGCTGGGAGAGTAAGTTCTGGTTGTAGAGGCTAGGCAGGGCAGCTGCGGCATACTGCTGAATGCCTGAGTATGCCTGGCTCAGCGCCTCCATTGTGCTGCCTGTACCATTGGACAGGCCCCCACTGCCAAGCCCACCATTCAGAGCAGCCATTCCTGTAGATTCAGGACAGGGTGAGATTCTGACAATCAAAACTGGCTACCAATCAGACAGCTGTCATTTTTAACCGTCTGAGGTCTAGGGGCAGGGAACACACTTTCACTGACTGGGGCTGGTTAGACATTTCATTCAGTATCATAAACTTAATTTATGGCAAATAATTTCTTATATATTTGTTTGTCATTAAACTCATCCTAATTTTAGTTTACTTTGTAAATATGTCAGATTTATGTGAAGTTTGCAATTTCACAAAGTATAGACATTACGAAATGCAGTCTGAAACACTTATAGAAACATTATAAAAGTACATAGTAAGCAATAGTGGAAGTTTGTTTTGATCCCAGATATCTTATCACCAAAGTCTTGGCTACATGAAGATGACTAAATGGTGTAGTTGCAACATTCAGTTGGATAAATAAGAAAAACTCATGTCACTATTTCTGGCTCCTCGCATTAAATATGTAGCAACTTTCGTGTATATGCATGAGCCATTCACACCTGGCTACATCCCCCCCCCACACACCTTTTTATCGTGCGGACTGGGATGTATCTGGATTGTGTTTCACTGTTGCGTTCATCAAATTACCATGCGAATGCGAGTTGAATATGCGCTAATGCGGCTATTTATAATGCGAATAGCGATCTTCAGGTGAGGGCAGCACTACATGCCCCTGACGCAGGTAAAACAAAGAAAGGTGACATGGTTTACTTTTTTGCCAATTTAACCTAATAAAAAAAAAAAAAAATACTTCCGACAATGGACGTTTTGAAAAAAAGACAGATTATGGATTTCATATTTCTACAATAAGATTTCAGTGAGTTATGAACTGAAATATCCGACAAAGATACGTGGCTTCGCCAACAATGCCGTCGACCCCAGAGGCTTAAAAACACGTGTCTGACTCCTATACTGTAACTGGGCTGATGTGGACAGCATTGCGTAACTTGCATATTGTCACAGGTCCTTAGCACCACTCTTGAAGGCAGAAACTTATGTCATGTTAGATTCATATCCAAGCATGTATTCAAGCAGTTACATTCTGAATAGAAGTCACATAGCGGAGCCACAGGGAACGCACTTCACTCTGCAGATGAGCCTAAACGTCTGGAGCATCCAAGAGTTTCCCTGGGACACTTGCCATGCTCACCTGCGAGAGACCCCATGTTGAGTCCAGCCCCAGCTCCTGCTGCGAGGGACTGAAGGGCCCCAAGGGAGGCCATGGGGTTAACTGAAGAGTTGGTGCTGGAAGTCGGAGATGACCCTGCTGCAGACACAAGGAAAGACCTGAGAACTGACAATTATGGCAATGTAAGGTATTCACATCTACCTGGGGGACGTGTTGCAGGGCAACATAGAAGCTGGAGATAAGAGGAGAAATTCAGAACCAAGGTTATCAACAAATAAAATGAAACTAAAAATCGCAAATGACACAAAATTAAAACAAACTTCTAAACTAATAAGAATAGAAAATAAAATTGACCAATATTTAAACTATCAATATTCAAAGTTATCGTCAATCAGCTAATGACATTACTACTACAATAATGGAGATAGTTGCGCTGAATGATCAGCCATTTCACATAGTGCAAAACGAGGCATTTCATTAGCTCATTCACCACTCAGAAGAGGTCACAAAGTACAAGCCTGTGACGCATTTCTAATTCATTATTGAATCTGGTTGAAATAGAGCTTTCATTTTCCACAGAATAAAAACGATGTAAGGTTATTTTGCTAATCTCCACCTGTAAGCTTAGGAAGCACTCATAACAGTTAAATGCACCTATCTGCAAAGGTACAAGCACAATATGTATCTAAAATTACCTTGTTTGGAAGATCAGTACACTAAAACAACCTTGAAGCAAATTCATTGAATGGTGCACACACTCCTATCCAAGGAAACTCATTCAAATCAGGTCATTCTATACTGTAGGCTAAGTAGGTTTAAATGAAGAGGGAAACAGTTTGACCAACACATTTGAGTTGCCCAAGGAGACCGCTTGCTGTCAGGGTGTTATGCCTGTGCTGTCTCTGTGCCATACCTGAGTTGGTGAGCACACTGAGTGGGCTGCTGGAAGTGGTTAGTGCACTGGAGCCTGTGGGTGTGGACTGGGCGGCGCTGGCTGCGGCCGCTAGGGCTGCCAGGTTCTGCATAGCATTCAGGCCTGGAACAGTGTCGGGAAGCATGCTTACTCATATGGGCAACTGCAGAGCATGCATGCATATGAAGTTTACAGAGCAGAGAGGCCCAGACCATCATAGGTTTAAAATCAGCAAAGTTTAGCATGACAGCACAAGACCAAACAGTTTCACTTGTGCTTTAGTGTCATGAGCTCCCCAACACGATACCACAGACACACAGGACAGGAAGCAAACAGGTATCCCAAACTACAGAGGGACACTGTCCTGGGAGCTGGTCTCAATCAGCAGGGTTAACCCCCTGAGGAGCAATCAGGAAGCAACCTGTGTGTGGTAACCACACATAAAGGAGGGGCCTTAAAAATCCACAGTCTGACATGGGGGGAGGGGGAATGGAGACAGGAGGGGAGGTTTCTACCTGACATGGGATGCAAGTTGTTGAGTGTGTTCCCAGAAGAGGCAGACTGGAGAAGCTGCAAATAAAGCTAGACATTACACCAAAACAGAGAACAGAGAACGTTAGGACTGCTTCCACTCTGGTGAATACTGGAGGGGGGGGGGAGGAAGAGAGAGAGAGAGCTGCTGAAAGAAGAGAGGCAGAGGAAACAGGGAAAAGCCAGAAGGAAGAAGAGGAAGAGAGAAGAGGGAGACTTCCACAGCACACCCATGGAGCAGCACTAACAACATAAAACAAGGCCTAACGTCTATGCTGGACTGTGTGAAGGTGTGAGGACCTAAAGGGAATGGCCAAAACTCAAATCAGGATAAACCTGGAGATCATTCTGAATTCTAGATTGCTGGAAGAAGCCACTGTCCAACATAGGCATGCAGCCACAGTGGCAAAAAACACATTCACTAAAATTAAACAGTGAGTACAAACAGAAAGAGGACCGCACTGGCTTTCCATGTGCAGCGTTTTAACTGCTGTTTTAAAGTCTAGTAGGGCAAAAATTACATGTATTATGTACCAATGCTTACAGCTAAAAAGATGCAAATTATCTGAGCTATGATCAACATCCCACTGTTAGAGCTGTCAGCCATCCAGGCTTTAAAGAAATGAATCTCCAGAGTAGCAAGCATTTTAAATCGAATGGTAGTGTTTACATTTCAAAGCCATCTACAGAGCAACCAAAACTCAGTTCCTTAATACAGTTTGTTAAACCACGGAGTAGTGGGAGCAGGACTTACTGCGAGGTACTGCGGCCCGAGTGAGTTCAGCCCAGTCAGGTTCCCCCACATAGATGCAGCGTTGAGCTGCTGCATCTGCTGCTGGAGTTGCTGGGCAATGCGCTTCTGCTCCTTGTCCTTCTGTGTGTCAGCGAACTTTACCACGATGGGGGAGGAGCAGCCCTGTAGGCAGAAAGCAGTCAGGCAGGGAGGGGGTGGTGTGCTTTGGGTATATGGGTCTCTGAGGAACTCGAAAGGCTAACGCATCAAGGAGAAAGATCTACCATACACCGACAGACAAGCAAGCCTATACGGGTTCAAGAAGAAAACAGGGAATGACAAACCACAGAGACTCCAGAGGGAAATCTCGGTGCTGTTCTATTTGTGTGAGAGCTCTCTGGATGGCACTGTCTATCCCATCCTTACCTCCATTGTCTGTGACTGATGCATTGCTTTAATGGCTGTCTGTGCCATCTGCCTTGCCGTATAGGTGATGAAAGCACAACCTGCAACATATGTACTGGTGAGTGTCCCTCATTGACCTCCCAAAAAAAGTTTTAAAAGTAAAGCAGGCTGTTAATTGTGAGGTGGCCACCTTACCGCGGCTCAGTCCATCAGGACCACGCAATATTCTGCACTCCTCAATTTGCCCATATGGTGAAAACATAATCCTGATGTCATTCTCATTGCACTTCTTTGAGATCATTCCTATAAATAACTTCCTGTCTTCTACTGCTGAAAACAAGCCAGAAACACATCAAGAGTCATTATTACAGTTAGAAAATCATCTTCATAAAGAATACTGACCACGCACACTCAGGCCACTGAAGCATTCAGCTTTTGTGCAGTAGCTCCAATAACATGAAAGTCAAATCCATTACTTAATGAAAAGCACAGGACATGATCAGCTACACATGTAATAAAAAGTACTCAAGTCTTTTTTTATTATTTAAAAATCCTCACTGATGTGTTGTGACTGGAGGAATCACCTGACTGCTCACATACAACCTCTAAAGAAATGTTTCCCTGGACTGGTTGTACTGTTACATAAGAACAATACAAACGAGAGGAGGCCATTCGGCCCATCAAGCTCGCTTGGGGAGAACTAAACTAATAGCTC
>JAODJX010000020.1:11187088-11201816 GCA_026776945.1 Isichthys henryi
TGTGCGTACGGGGGGGGGGGCAAATAAAAATAAAAAATCGGTTAAATGTGCGTATGTACTAAAAGTATGGCCCCTTACTAAACACCTGATGCCATTGATACATTTATGGCACTTAGTACAATTTTCATGACTAATAAAACATTCCAACTTACCCCAGGCAGAATTTTCATATTATGGAGAGCATTTTGTGCTTCTAATGCAGCCTTGCGAGTGTAATATGTTATGAAACAACAACCTGCAATAAAGGAAAGATTTGAGATACACTTTAGTTTTCATCTTGCCATTAATGGTGAGGTCACACTGTACTAGCTTCTGCTGAACACTGTTGAATAAGCAATTCAGAACGTTGGTATGCAGCAGTAAATTTTGGGGGCACCTTTCAGTCACAATATCGTAATGCCAGAGATGTTCACAAGTCACAAAATTAGAGTCCAAGTCAAGTCTGAAGTCTTCCTCATGATTCAAGGACATTTCTATTTATTAAAATATTTAGCCTTTTGTTTTTTTCTATTAGTAACCGATGCGACCAAATAGGAATAACCGCTTAAATAGTTCAAAATCTGAATCACTCATAGTTCCTTAGGTGTATATACATTTTTAAGAGTTCCGATCTTGGTGTGATGCCACTGGGAAAACAATCTCACCTTCATGTGAAGGACATGCTGAATGTTAAAGAGATGACTGCCAATATCCTTACCTATGGCAGTAGGGATGGGTTTTCAAGCAAAAAAAGAGCTTTCAGGTACAAAAAGCATAATTCTTGGGAAAGCCTGAACTTTAATTCCCACAGCTTTCAACACTTAAAACAGTAAAATGAGTTCAATCCAAATTTTATGGACACACCTGTACCAAGATGTGTGTCTTAATGCTGCATGCATGTTAATGATCAGCATCATAAGAAACCAGATGCACAGCGTGAAAGGCATCACAATATCAGATTAAATATAGCAGTAAGCATTCCTGTCCTTTAAATTTACTTAAACTATGGAATAATGATGCTGGCAAAAATAAGTTTACAATACAAAAGCTTATCACAATTTAAAATTTTGTGTAATAAAAATTATACGCTAATTTTGGCATGGCTGACAATTTATAAATCAATGTAGTGATGTTAACAATGGAAAAGTTTTAGTGTTCTACATTCACGGATCAAAGAATTTTCTGTGGGGATTAACAAAGTTCGTCGTACCACCTTCCCAGGAGTTTATTTCCTAGCGGTCAAGCATACAGTGAAACTGGTCGACCTACGCATTTGTTTTCTTAAACTCCTTAGCCTAGATCACCACCACCCTTAATGGCAACAACTAAAACAATAGTACAATCCTTCAGCAACAACCAAAAAACTTCTGCTGTGATGAGAAGTTAAAGGCGCTCAGTTGAAAAACTGTTGCCAAGATAGCTGCTTTAAAATTCCAGCCAGAAACATGCAAACACTAAAAAAGTGCCTTCCCATTTTAAACCAAATCAGGTTTGAGAAATTTATTTCTTTTGTCCAAATGTCATGTGTCATCTCTTGAATATCTAGAACAGAATATGTTAGTGTGGGTGTCCAGAAAATTTTATTAAGCTGAAGCTGCACAAAAATGTGTTGTTGCAAATTTATTCTGATCCGTATTTGCCTACAAACTATATCAGTTACCTAAAGATGCATTCACAACTCTTCTGGATTCTAGAATATAACTACAATAAGACACCAGCCTAACCTATCACCCTACTTGTAGAAAAACAAACACAATCCCATAATAAACACTTATGGTATTATGGATAACAGAAGCAGCCCCCTGCTGAAATGCCCTTGCCTGACCTTTGCTCTGAGGGGGGTTCTGACTCCGATCTCGCAGCACATTGATCTCATAGACGGCACCATAAGGCTCAAAGAGTTCACGCAGCTGCTCCTCTGTCCAGGATCGGGGGATCTGACCCACAAACATCTTAATGGCATCAATGTCAGGCTGGTCTGGATGGTCAAGAGTACCATTCATCTTCTTTGCTCTGAAAATAGAAAGACGGGTAGAGTGATCACAGTCTGGAAAATGAAGCCACTAAGTCACAGAGGCTACTCATTAAATTGAGCAAGAACATCTGAACCAGCTTAAAGAGCTTAAGCCCTTAACCTTCACGCCCTCTTCTGCACTTATATAACTATAGCCAAATAGAACATATCTACCAAAAAGGTCTGTCAAATAAGTTGGTTGAATTGCTGTTGAGACAGACACAAAGCAGTGCTGACAAATCATCTCTACGAAATACAAAATTTCCATACAGTGGAAGACAAGTGCCATATTGATGGTTTTTCTCATCACTCATTTTTGTTTAATTTCTCAAACACACTGCACAGCCAATGATTGAGTCAAACAGCAAGGAGGAGAGATTATGACTGACAGACAGCTCATGCAAAGGTGGTAGGGATGAAATAGTGTTTGGCGGTATACTGGTTCATACCGAAAACCATTTTTATTATTGTTATGATATGAATTTCTTATACCGCAACACCAGTTTATATAGCCTACACAATTTTCGGAAAGTAGCACAGCTGGAAACTGTTTAAGGGGGTACCTTTTTCACTGCTGCACCACTAAAATTGTACCGCGAAAGTTCAGTAACTGAAGATAAAGCTGACGCTGGAGTTGAAAATAATGACACACTGGGGTCGTCAAAAAAAATCGATTCAGATACTAAATCGATATTAAAAATTACATTCATTTTCACTATTGTTGATACCAACAGTGCAGTTTCCACCTCATTCTTCACACGTCACACATCATCACTACAGTGGGGGCGTGTGTGCGTGCGTGCATGCATGCACACACTCGCACAGCCCCTCCTCTCCTCTCAATAGCCGCTGAATGCATTCGCGCTGTTTAACACACACATACCGAGTTGGCCGAACATGGTGTATGCTGCAGTTGAAGGCACTTTGCAAGCTGCCTTAGTAAAAAAAAATAAATAAAAAAATGCAAAAGTGCCATTTGAAAGTATTTTGCAGATAAGCATGGAAAGGCTAAGGATGCCGATAAGCCTCTATGCCAGGGGTGTCAAACTCCGGTCTTGAGTGACCGAAGCCCTGTGTAGCTTAGTTCTTTCCCTGTTTCACCACAAATGATTCAGCTAAAGAGCTGTGTGGTAATTGGCAAAAGGAGTTGAATCATGCTTGTTAAATGAGGGTAAACCGAAAACTGTGCAGGGCTCCAGCCCTCCGAGCATCTTCAAGACTGACGTCCTGGTCTTTGAGAAAGGTCATTCGAGGTCAGTAAAGCTCACGTTCCAGCAACAACGAACTATTAAACACATCAAAAACGTTAACTTGGCCAGCGCACACCTTAACATTACCCATAAACTTATCTACAGTATAAGCAGTTAGCCAACAAACACGTTAGCCATATGTTAAGGTAGCAGATAGGCACAATGGCTAATAATCAGGGGTGCACATAACTGGTACGCAAGTATGCATTCACCTTTAAGAGCGATACGTGCGACAATCGATTTTCTAGAAGAGCAAATGTATACTTATTTTATGAGCATTTGCGCTGCTATGACAAAAAAAAACCTGGCATTTTAACTGGTATACCGCAAATGAAGTCGAGTTAGCATATATAGATTAAAATACATTATATTTTGTTTTCATAGCAGCACAAAAAAAAAAAAAAGTCACATACCGTGAAACCGATATAACTTGGAAAAATACTGAGACATAAATTTTTGGTCATACTGCAAAAGCAATCGATGCAACGGTTACCGGTTTCACGATAAATCGCAGCAAATTTTCAGGCTGTTGGTATTATTGTTCCAAATTTTAATTACCGTTAACACTATAGTTGATTATCCTGCTTTGAAAAACTTGCTATAATGTGCAGATGAAAAACAAGACAACTTGTTTTTAAGGGTAGACAACGGCCTTTTGTTATAAGCCTTTAAAGGGACTAATACAGACATCATTCAGTAACTGAAACACATACTGAGGAAACTCAGGGTGGTCTGATGCTGGACGGTAAGGCACACACATAGTGGGTAGTTTACACAATAACTAGACACGTGAGGACCGGTCAGGGTTCATGCAAGACACAGGTGAAGGCACACATGAGAATAGGGAACACAAGAAGTATTAACAACATACAAGGGCTATTCACAATTTTCCCAACATGCTCCTGAGCTGTTACTGGGAGCTGTCATATGCAGAGCCATCTAGCTGGGTTACATTATATTAAATACTGTGCAGCATTAACCAAAGTTAGTAGCAGTCTACCAGACAGTTGCGCAGGTTCAGCATGCAATGAGAGTTTGTTTTGTGTTGAAAACATGGTGGAAGGTGGTCACAGGGCTCAAGAAAATTTTCAGCCTTCTAGACGACTAGGTCAGAAGTATTATCCTGTTTTGCCTTTTAAGACTGCAGAAGGAAAACTGTTTGAAGATGGCCATGCTGTCTGCAGAACACGGAGAAAGAAAATATGTGAAAGGGGTCAAGATGTCTAGTTTTACAGGTCGTCTTTGAGACCACCACTCTATAGCAAATGCAAGGTAGGTTAACTTTTAGCTCAGTGCATGATGTGAGAATTCAGAATGAGTAAAATGTTATGGTTTGTCCATCTAATGTGGTAATAGCTTGTCGATAGTGTAAACTGAATCTTTCAGTGTTATCCACTCTTGTAAAAACATTCTATGTTGTCAATGGTATAACGGAGCTGTCAATTTTTGCCTGTGGGCTATTACGAATGAATTCCATTAAAGTTTGTATTTGCTTATTCTTGAAAAGACTGTTCAAATTAGTTACTAATTTATCTGTATGGATTTTCCTACCACAGAGTGTTAAATTTGCTAACGAAAAATTTGTCATCGTTACAGTCAACGACCTTTATTTTCAGACTAAAACGAGATAGCTAAATTAAAAATGATTTCACGAGGCCTAAGATTATGACGAAGTGTACTGACACTTTCATCAACAAATAAAATCAGGATGAAAATGTTTGCCAGAGATGATACAATCAAAACTAATGTAGTTCGTGTAAGGCAGGGAGTATTCAACTAAACTTTAAAGAGGTCCAGTTAGAGAAAATTTCTTGAAGGAAAAATCCAGAAGATCGTAATGTCTAACTATTTAGTGTGATATGTATTTAAGTAGCGTAATGTGAAATTGTGCATGTTTGAATAAAGTGCATGCTTAAGCCGTGAAACCCTAATACAATCATTTATAAGTTGTAATTGTTAGACATTTAACATATACTAGATCATTGTGAAAAAGGAACTACTGTTAAAAATGGAAAGCTTGCTAAATTTTGTTTCCTATAACTGACCAAAAATGTTTAAGCACAATATATTGATGGTTTGAACCCAGTGAGCTAATGCCTGACACAGCAGGTAGTGCTGTAGCTGCACACTGCCACTGTGTGTGTGAGGCATTTTGGTGGAGTTTCCAGTTTCCTTCCACTGTCCAGAAACATGCAACTTAACAGAATTGGAGTGCCTTAAATTGACTGAATGTGTACTCCTGCAATGGTCAGTTGGAACCTGCCTTGCGCCAAGTGCAATGCATCAATATAATATTATAGAGCTCTGGAAAAAATGGAGACCACAGCAGTTTCCCTCATTTCTCAATTTATGGGTGTGCGCCTGATCACTTTTATTTTGCAGACCACAGTCTATTCTTCTGTACTGCATTAATGAAGGACTTATTCCTTGCTTTGAGACTCAGTCCTACTTCAAGGATCATGACATGAACTGTCCTAGCAGTGCACTTCACACCTGCCCTTTATATGTCCCATTCCTTTTGAAGGTCACTCAAATCTCTGATTCGTGAAAAACTGTTGGGTAAGTTAACTCATCTCTGGCATTAGAAAGTTGCTTCTGCCCATTCCTTAGCTGGTTTCTGGTCATTCCTAGTGGCACCTGTTTCACCTTGTGTTTGTGTAGTGGGGTCTTAGAAATATAGAACCTGGAAGCAACGGCTGTTCAGCGTAGCCTTTTGCAGCAAAACTAGGATTAAACCTGGATTGGAAAATACAGATTTTATCTAAAATAAAGAGTGGTCTTAATTTTTTTTCCCCAGAGTTGTGTATTATATTATACTATATTATATACAATTATCTGATGAATTGTCAGATTAAAATCAGTATATTACGATTATTGATATAAATCGATAGCCCTAAATTTAAGTTACCTTTGGCAGCATAAATTGCAATTGAAATTCAAGTCAAAATAAATCAGTGTTTTTTTCTTAATTCAAACCTTGGAGCCCTACTACAAATATGTATAATCGCACAATATTCTACGATAAACAACCAAAAAAGACCCTGAATTGAAACCCAGCTTCTTGGATGCGTAATGAGGTAAAAAACACATACATAATCTGAACACAGCCAGATGTAAACAGAACAAGGGAATACTGGTCTAAGTGCAATACATACAGGAGGGGATGGTGGAGAATAAAATGGTGGATTACTTAGCTGGCACTGATAATAAAAAAAGAATAGAGGAGAACAGAGCCCTGCCTTGGCACCATATATGGGCACAAAGCTATGGCCATCTTAGAACTCATTGGGCCTGCCATCTCAAAAGCTACTGCAGGAAAATGTGGGAAAGCTTCACTGGCCAGAACTGTACAGACAATGGCTTAAAACCCTAAGCAGCATTACCATTGCAGTGGGCCAAAGTTCAAATTAAGGAACTGACTACCTTAAAATGGCAGAAGTGCTGAGAGTCAGAGTTCCTGCAGCAGCCCTGGCACAAGTATGCAGAATGAGCGTCTAAGAGTACATGACAGAAGATAGGCTGAACAAAGAATACCAACCTACTTCCCTCACATAAACCTTTATAATGTACAATAATGTGCTGGACTAAGCATTTTAGTACTAGTGGGGCACTATGTAAAGAACTTTTCAGTGGCAACAGTAAGCCATTCACAGAGCAAAAAACTATGCAAAAATGTGGGTGATGAAATTGCTCTTGGGAGTTTTAGACAAACGAAACATGATTGGTTCGGAAAGATGACCAAATTATGGGGGGGGGAGACGTGATTGTAGAGGAAGTGGGACCGACCAATCTGATTGGTTCTCTCTGGACCAATCATTTTTCATTCAGAACATTTTTGTTTAAAACTCCCATGAGCACAAATGTTGGCAGGCCAGAAGCAGTAGACTTGGTGACAAGATCATTCAGAATATAAACAAACATTTTAACCACCGCTTTCTGATCATCCTTTGGAAAAAGTCATACTTTCAGAAAATATCTAATGTATCATACATGAAAACTACCGCAGTGTAACCACCAAATACTCTATTCGGCTATTCAAAATGAATTCTACATCATGCTAGGGCTGGGCGATATATGAATATGTCATATCATATCAATATTATATCATGCATTGTGCAATAATCACCAGGGCTTCAGATGACAGGCAAAACATTTGGCCAAACACCAGCTTTGGTACTGTATGAGTGTTTGTTTACACCAACAATTTAAGCAGATTAATAGTATGACAAACATTTGGGCATCATAAAATGCCTCATTAAAGTTAGTATATTAAACATAAGGATGTGCCGAATTAACATGTCAGACTCTAAACTGCAAAAAGTACCGCCACACCACAACATCTTTTTAACCTTGTTTATCCGCAAGATATTGTGGCTGCTGAGCTGTTTCTTCTCTGACATTTCAGTGTGATTACCAAACAGTCTACCAAAACAGCATGTGGTGGCTTGCTAAATTTAAGTTTTGGTGTCACATCTCATTAATATTTTAGCTGTACTACTAATCTGCTTACCAAATATTGGACATAAATATCTGTACAGTATTAAAAAAGCTGGAGACCGGCCAAATGCTTCGCCTTTGATCTGAATCCCTGACGATTACTGCACATATGATATCGCCCAACCCTACATCATGCTACATCATGCTACTTCCCATTCTGTTCAGGAGTATGATCTCAGTTCTGTAGTTCTATGGGATATAAACATTATGTACAAGATAAATAACTGAATTTATGTTTTAAAATCTGTCAACTATCGGTATTGGCCAATACAGCAACAATCGGCCATCAGTTGATGGTTGAAATAAGCCATATTAACGCTGATTAATTCCCTTTTAAAATGGTGACCTATATTTCTTTGCACATGCACATAAACATTTATAATTCCACACATTTTTATATCTGCTAAAATTTCATTAGAGGACCTACAAATAAACATTAACAACATATTTGATTGCTCACGTTAAAGGCGAGAATCTATTCAAATTAAAAAGTGGCTGCAGTATTGCCAAATAATGCTAGTACGTCAGTAACCCAAACTTTTGAGCAAAAAGAAAATTCAGTTCAGACAGTGCAAAATAAAAATGCATTACATGTGTATATGTATACAGTTATAAAATAAAGTGGTCTGGCACTGATGTATGCCACAGTGGATGTTCTTTTAACAAATATACATTTTCATATATATTTTTTTTCCCCCCCCGAAATAAATCATGCTACAAACAGTGGATTTTCAAACTACTTAAAACCAAACAAAACATTTCAATACATCCACCCTGCAATTTGTAAACAAACGTGGACAAGCTATGGAAGTGCTACTTACACTGGACTCGTGTTCAAGGTACAATGATCCACCATCATGTTAGGCAGGAAATCCAGTTTAAAAGAGGTCATGGTACTAAGATAATATGAAACTAAAACTGGAAATGACAGTATCAAAAGTACAAACCCCTAAACCAGACTTTTCAGCTTTTTTTAAATTTACTAAGGCTCATTCCAGTAAGACTTCTGAACATAAAGAATGAGAAGAAAACACAAAATAATGACCGACACACAGGCGGGAACAGACAAGTGAGTCTTCAGCAAGAGACTACCCTTCCCAAACATGGATCTGGATTTGTGATTGGGAAACCAGCTGCGACTCAAATGCTGACTGCGATCGCATAGGGGGCTACAATAGAAAATGCTGATGGGTTTGGTTTTTTTGTGACAGTTTCTCCTGTCCAAGCAGAATAGTGTGCAGCGTCAGATAGTGTGTCAGATAGATGTTGATAAGAACATGTGACAGCCTGGAGTGAATGAGGACGATGACAAGCCCATAATCCTGAACTAATACATGACATTTAAAAGACATCAGTTGGGATGGCAGATCAGGCCCCTTTTTCTCAGAAGCAAGAGCTATGGGGTGGACCATTCGTCACATTACACGGGTTGTGTCACATTGCCTCCAGGGCAGTTGGGGGAAGCTCACATTGTGGCTGCCCATGACTCTCTGAGGACAGATATAGGATGTCAGGGTTGATGCGATCCAACCAGTGCAACTGACAATCACTACAGAAATGCACAAGACAGCACAGAAAACAGCTATGACTTGAGGGCACAGAAAAGCCTGAGAAGTAAAACCATCTTCAAGGTCTGCAAGCAGGAAGGAGAGTGGAACAGTGGGGACTTGCACAGGACCACAGCAGTATATACAGAAGTACAGCACAACAGCCATGAAAGCTAAAAAGGAACCACTGGTGTGGTTGTACTTTTTGTGGTTTAAAGTCTAACACATTTATTAAACATGAGTATATGCTGAATTTACACAGATTACTATGTTTAGGGCATTACAATACGCCTGTCAATAATATTCTAGGTGTACTACTAATCTGCTTACCAAATTACCAGAGTAAGTAAACATCCATATAGCATGAAAAAGCTGGTATCTGGACAAATATTTACACAAGTCATTTGAAGCCCAGGTGATTATTGCATATGCACCATACAATAGAGTTATGTTATCGTGCAGCACCAAACACGACCTCAAGATTGTATGAGGCAAAAAACAACCCACAGGACAAAATAAATCACAGACAGGTGTCATAATGTGGGAATGAGACTACAAATGTGGGAATTAGACTACAAATAATGTCTTAACCCCCAGAGAAAAAAAATGTACATCACCTCTCTAATTCAACCTCAACAGGCTCAAACAGATTAATATTTCATTAATTCAGAAATAAGATAGCTCTCTCTCAAGACTCATTTTACTGTATCATGAGTGCGTCCTTTAAATGTTTAGCTAAACTCATGTTTGCCCCCTTTATTCAGTATTTTATGGTGGCACAACTTCCATACAAGCATAAATGTCCTGAGGTTTACCGTCTTCATTTTGCACAAGCCAAAGTATTTGCAGATGCCACTCCCTCTGCACTCCATTGATGTAGTGCAGTGGTGAAAGCTCTGATGTGTTGGAACGACTAATCTTAACACCCTGTATGGAAGATTACACTCAAGTCTAGACATGCGCAGCTGTGGCTTATGAGCGTCAGTGATTAAAGCGAACCGGAAATGCATGCTGTACAATCGATACCATACAAATGAGTATTGAAACTTTTTAATATATGATAGAATGAATACTTTTGACAAGACTACTAGAGAGGCAGAGAGCTATGCTGTTTAAATTTCTGAGCATTGGGTCTGGTCCAGCTCATGTTATTTTCTGTTTTCATTAACTTGCCACAACCCACATCAGTTCAGACAGTACTTCTCAATGGGAGTTCCATTTTCCACAGCACACAATTCTTTTCCACAACACAAAACCAGTGAAAAAAACCTTTGAATTGTAAAAAAAATCTCTCTATACAAGTTGTATCAGGCATTTCAAAGTAAACTAGCTAAAAAGACTGTGTGGAATACAACATCCTTAAGTATATTTGATCCACTTTGGAACTGTGGAACCCTGATTTTGAGTCATATAAAAGCACTGGCAGCCCAATTGGCGTTAGCCCTTCGGAGGCATCCAATTTTAATTCCACTCAGCCTAAACCAAGATACTACTGTCCGTTTTCCTTCCAGTTTAGTTTCCATTTTTTAGATGCATTAATCTTAATGTGGGGTTGCGATGAGCAAGTCCAACAATGTTTCCTAGGTACCGCTAAATGCAAGCCAGATTTGCGCAATCAGATGATTTTAATGCCAAGCAGGTTTACAAACAACTTGTATGCAAGTACATAAACATGTTCGTTGTTTGGATCCTTTACTCCAGGCCTATCTGATTTAAGATAAAGTTGGGATGGAGGGGTTGAACATTTTTTTCTGCTTGCAGTCACACCTGTTCATGATATCCATTATCATTTAATCAAATATATTATTCATCTGACAAATATAAATGAAAAAGAATAAAAACAGTTTTCATCCCCACCTTTCACAACAGTCATCCCAAGGCACATTACATGGATGTGTTGCGATACATTAAAGAGAGAGAGTAATACAGAATGGGGGAAAAGGGAAATGTACTACCAGTCGTAGCAAGTATGCAAAACAGCCCTAACTAGTGACTCCCAAATCATCAACTGTTTTTCATATTACTCACACTCGCACACAACTGCATGCACTTTGTATACTAAATGGTACTTCTTCCCCTCAGAACTTCTTTACAAAGATTGCAAATTGTTGTGCTCCTATTTGTTAACAGCATAAAATACTTCCAGATCATAACCCTATTGTGATGTTGCTTCCTTGTACTGCAAAGAGTATGCACATGATGTCACAGCAGGCACAAGTCACTGAAAGGCAGCATTACCATTCAGCTTGAATGCCGCAAAAACATCTAATAGCTATTCAAATAGACTCAACAAGGAACACAGGCTCTCTTTTCACAGACTGCCGAAAACATGAAGGCATAAATCGGTGACATATGGCCAATACCCTGTCTAACTGGTCTGGACCAGTGCTGATATTTGAATTAGTACATTTCTAGTTAATTCTGAAATGAAAAATGAGTTATGTCACATTAGTAATGTGATGAGAGCTTAAAGGGATGCACCTGCAGCGGTGACAGTAAGTCTTCGTTTCCGAAAGCATTTACTAATGGTGAGAGGTTAACACCTTAGCATTTACTAATGCTAATACAATAGACAGCACTGCTATTTACAGAATTTTCTTGATTCTAAATACAGTACAGCTGTTTAAAACGCTTTTCAAATGATAGTTTTTGTAGTTTAATTTTTCCACGTTATGTATAAAACCCCCAAAATGAACACTAAGTGGACTACTTGACTGCCATAAGCAAATTTAAACAGTACTTGTAAAGGGATGAGTCTGTCCCAAGGTTTTTGATCCATGCAAGTGATTACTATTACCGTAATTACTATAAACGGTTTCCACTGTACTATGAATACATACATGTATAAATATGACCATCAAAATCAAATGTTAACGAACAAATACCGTTTTCAAACAAGAAGCTTAAAGTGTTACTTTGACAGCAGTATCCAACAAACTGCAGCGCAAACTTTCATTTAAATTTCAAGTAACAGCTATCAGTTGAGGTAAATTAGTTGATGTTAGGGCTGCACATTTAATCATTTTTTCATTGCAATCTCAATTCATATCCTTATGTGATCAATTTCACTCCCTTGATCTGTTCTCATTCTTACATACCGAGTCAACTCTACACCATGTGAACCAGCACCGGGACTCCTGGAGAGAACAACATGAAACCAACTGGGACTTCACAACTATGAACTCTAATGAATCTCAGTATAAATGCAGTTTCATGCTCCCCGGTCGCCCAGAGGAGGATGGGGTCCCCTTCCAAGTCTAGGTTCCTCTCAAGGTTTCTTCCTGCTAGAGTGAGTTTTTCCTTGCCACTGTCGCCTCGGGCTTGCTTGATGGGGTTCTGGTCGGTTAAATGTAAAGTGCTTTGTGACAATGACTTGTTAAAAGCGATATATAAATAAAATTGAATTGAATACGACAAAAATTGTCATGTTTGCATTAGTGGGGAGACCCATTGCATCAAACCACGCACTCGTTTATCCTCCCTAAGCTGTTTCAAATGACAGGACTGCACTACGCCACATTACAGGAAGAGAGGGGAGAAAAAACATCATAATAGCAGACAAGATTTACGTTTAGCATGTCTTGCATTTTGGAATGAGCCATGTGTTAAAATCCAGAAGTGTGTGCTTTCCTGGAAGGGTGTAATTTGGAGGAAGGGTCTGCTCAATCGGAATCCGAGCAGTGAAGAACTATTGGACTTCGGTGCTAACTACAGTTTGTGCATAACAAACACCATATTCAAACATAACGCTGTTCATAAGTGTACCAGAGCACCCAAGGCCGCAGATCAGTGATCGCTTTTAAATTGTATCATCGTATCTGTGTCCGTGTGTTTTGGACACTCGAATGAAGAAAGAGGCAGAGCCATCAACTGATCGCCACCCGGTGGCGAGTTGGATCCAATGGCGAGAGAAGATGCCAGAGAGATGTGGTAGACCCAAACACATAGTGAGCGTATGTCAGGAGCGTCTCGTGGAGGCTTGGAGAACTGTTGACCCCCAATGGGGCTATAGTCAGGTGGTGGGAGGAATATTTTGAGAATCTCTTGAATCTCAGTGATATGCCTTTCTTGAAGGAAGCAGAGTTGATAGACTAAAAGGAGGATTCACCCATCATTAGGCCTGAGGTCAAAGTCTCAGAGGAAACACTGAAGTCCCAGTGAAAGTCAAACAATTTCCAGACTGTGCTCATCAGGTTTGGGAGTTAGTGAATCAGCGCATTCATCCAAAACACATTATTTTACTAGCTTCCTTATGGGACAGTTTCAGCCATTCCGGCAAGTTGAATTAATTTACAGAATTGTGTACTAGTGGCAGATCCCGCTAAGTAAATAAATAAAAAAAAAAAACGTGTGTTAGATGACTAATAGCCTACATAAAGCTTCAAAAGCTCCAATATGGATTTTCAGCGTCAAATATGGAAATATTTTTTAAACCAAATTTTATTTGGATGAAGTACAGTCTCCGAGGTCTACACACACAATGGTGAAATGCACATACAAGTGTATGCCAAAAAAGGTATCAAAAGCATCCATTACATTGGTGACATGTAGTTGTACTAGGCAAACGTAAAGCCACAGAAAGTGACAGGTTTCAATAACAGATACACAACCAATGCATTCAAAGAAAGGTGCTAGGAGATTCCGAAAAAATTACGGCTGAAACTATTACTCATAATTTGGATAATTGGATTTAGTGCCAGGTGGTATACCGGTTCATCCAGTATACTGGTTTTAATTTCTAGCACAGCATGAATTTCATATACCACTATACTGTAGCATAGCTGAAACAGCTGTAAAGCTTTAATTATAGACAGCAAATAATTGTTAGCTACTAAAAGTGCTATGGATCATTGTGCAGAGTGTTATGAGGGGACCCATCTTAACAGTCTGCACCCTTCTTACTAACAATCATAACTTTAA
Source organism: Isichthys henryi (assembly GCA_026776945.1). Taxonomy (NCBI): domain Eukaryota; kingdom Metazoa; phylum Chordata; class Actinopteri; order Osteoglossiformes; family Mormyridae; genus Isichthys; species Isichthys henryi. The sequence continues at coordinate 11,201,296 of JAODJX010000020.1, forward strand.
CAAAATTTTTCATAACTGTTCAGCTATATAGTATTTATAGCCTCCTCAGTAGCCCATGCTTGAACATATGGATTACGTGTAATATTATTAGGTCTGCAATTAAATGCATAAGGCAAAAATCCCTAATATAATCGATTTATTATGGTAATTATTAAAATCATGCCAGTTAAGTAAACATTATCAGGTTTAATATATGGTATCACATTAGTAAATAAAACCTTCCCTTTTTTGAAATATTCCTTAACATTTTATGGATGATTGCTAGCTGCTAAAATGATATTTAAGAAGGAAAAAAAATAAATAAATCTAATACACTCTGAAACTGCCACAATCTTAAATACAGTAATACAAATTTTTGCTCATTCCACCCACGACTAGGTCAGTGGCGGCTACTGGTCTATCAAATAGGGGAAGCTCATTTTCGGCCTACATCATAAAATTGTCTATTTAAAAGTAAATTCTGCCCTACGTTCCTTTTCAAGAAAATGGTCTGTGACCCTGTCGTACCAACTAGGCGTCTT
>JAODJX010000020.1:11217132-11234332 GCA_026776945.1 Isichthys henryi
TTTTTAAAAAAAAAGAATTCATCTCCATTTATAACTGGCCTTCATTTCTGCTTTTGAAATAGTGGTGCTTAGAAGTACTAAACAAACTGAGAAAACAATATGAAATGATCTTAAACCACATTGCTTCCATATATTTTTATATGTGGCTTGCGTTATGTATGAGGTATCTCTTGGAGGATTATAACAACACATCAGCCAATGTAGCGTGCCAGAAATGCTAGTGACCCCACACCAGCTGTGCCTGTTGCCTGCAGGAGTGGCGATCAGTCGGTGTTGAACAGCTTCGCCTCAGTACAGTGGATCTGACTGGGGTGCCCAGTCTACCGAACTTGCACAAGGGGGTGGATTTTCTGTTTCAGCACAGGGAGGAAGGAACCAGTGTGTATGTCCACTGCAAAGCTGGCCGTTCTCGAAGCGCAACATTAGTTGCAGCTTACCTCGTCCGGGTGAGTCCTCCACTAAAAGGTATTCAGTAATGCTCAGTCCAGTGAGAGAATATCCCACCTTTTTCGTTCAGATGTTCTCAACGGGGTAACTTGTTTTTACTGATGTTTTTTTAAAAAAATCTAAAAACCTATCTTTTTAGAACGACACTTGGTTAAGTATTTTACAGTATAGTCTAGTATTTTTTTAATTTAATTTTATAGTATTTTTATTACACTATTCTTTTACTTTGTAGCACTTTGAGATTGCTAAAATATAAAGTGCAATACAAATAAAATTTATTATTATTATTATTAACTTGTGACCGTCTGGGTTTCTGTCATGCCCACAGCTACACAAGTGGAGTCCTGAGGAGGCTTGTGGGATGCTGCGATCTATCCGTCCACACATACTGATCCACAGTACTCAGATGGAGGTCCTGTGGCAGTACCACAGGCAGGTCTGTGCAGGCTGATCATGCCATACGATACACAGATCCCCGGAGTCATGCAGTGGCAGAAATGTTCACAGAATGAAAAGCTGTCATAGGCAAATACCACACTGTGGCCTGAAAATATGTGCAATTTAGAGACTGACTGTAAATTACAAGTTGCCTAACATAGTTTTTGTGCCATTTTCAGAGCAATTTAAATTCATTATGAGATCCAGGGTTAGATCAAATTCCATAACTGGAGTGGCATAGCTGTCTCAACTAAGTAAAATTGCTGAATCCTGCTTTTTATTGTGAGAATGTTCACATAAATTTGATTCATATATAACTGAATGGCTAAGTGTTTGTTCGTTTTGTTCATGCAGGCCCGTTGAATTCCTTTTAGATTTTCACACCTCTTTTTCTGGCGGTTTTAACTATTTCTGTGGAATCCCCAGGTGTTCTGCTGATTGCTTTGTATGAATCAGTAGCATCAGATTAATAACAATATTTTAATAAGTGACATAGGGTCCTTTTTGTTTTCTTTTCCATTTCCCAGGTTGCACAAGTAGAACATAATTTTTTTTTCATGGTGTCCTGTCAAAATAAGCATGCTCACACACCATCCATACCTACAGGCAATTTTAGCAACTCCAATTAGCCTCAGCATGTTTTTGGACTGTGGGGGGGAAACCGGAGTACCCGGAGGAAACCCCACGACGACATGGGGAGAACATGCAAACTCCACACACGTAACCCAGGCAGAGATTCAAACCCGGATCCCAGAGGTATGAGGCAACAGTGCTAACCACCGCACCACCATGCCGCCTCTAATAGTGATAATAATAATAATTACACTTTATTGATCCCTTGGGGGAAATTCTCTTTTTTCCTACCCCATTTTTTCTTCTTGAAGCACAAATATATATATATATATATATATATATAGGTGAGAGGAAGCTTGGCAGCAAAGTGCAGCTATCTGCAGCAGTGCCCATGGAGTTGGGGGTGAAGGCTTTTGCTCAAGGGTCCACAGACATGACTGTTCTGCAGAGGCGGGGCTCGAACTGGTAACTTTCCAGTCACAGGCACAGAAGCTTAATAAGAAGGAGCACAAAAGAATTATTTTGCACACTAGCTGGATTGATGTCTTCCCCATACTCTGCCTGCCCTTAGTGAAATGATGGACACTTCCAGGCCTTCTGAGTTGAAGGCTGTGCTGTTTTTTTTATCTCACTGAGGCTGTGTTTTACAGTGAAATGGCTCAACAGGCAAACCCTCTATACCTGTGATTGGAAGGTTACTGGTTCAAGACCCAGTTTTAGCAGAACAGTCAGAAGTCTGTGGCCCCTTGAGCAAGATTTTTCATAACCAGTAATCCAGTCCAAAGTTGTGGTTGTCAGTTTCAGTGTGAATTTAATTAGATATAATGGAACAACTAGAAAACATTTTATTAGGGTTAATACAACTGTGCCAGTTTCACATTTATAGAGGAGTTAAGGAGCATGCACTGATTACAGTGTGTTGCTGCACCCACCACACAACAAACCACGTCAGGAATGAGAATCTGAGTGCAGCCATGTGGGGGCGATACTTCAGCAGTGTAAATTAGTCTGAGTGGACCAGTGTGAGTTTTTTTTTGCAGTGGCTGGAGTGTCAGTCCTGCCACCAGTCCCCAAGTTTTTCCCTGCAAGTTGGAGGACCTCCTTATAGGGCTGGATGTACATTAACATCATACCCAGGACAAAGCAATTGCAGGTTAAGCGCCTTGCTCAAGGGCCCAGCAGAGTAGAATCACTCCAAGCATTCACGAGATTTGAACCAGCAACCTTCTGATTGCTGGCACAGATCCTTAGCCACCACTCCCCCATATTACTTAAATAAGATTTAAAAAAAATAGTTTAGCAAGACTGAAGAATGATACCAGGTTTGCTTCTATTACATTTGTTTTAGATTAGACCCAGGTAATCAAGGATAATTAAGAACTCAGCAGCGATGAACACCAGTGAGGCCTTCGATTTCCCACCCCTAACTTAGCTATATCATGCAATTTCATTATTAAATATATGTTAAATTCATAACAAAACTGCCTGCAACATTAACTGTCAACTGCTTTTAGAAACTTGTGACACTGGAAATCCATTATAGTTTAAGCATTTCTGGGGAATCAGAAAAACCACAAAATGTATAACCTATAGCTCCAATCATTAGGTGTTTTTTTCTTTTTTATTGTATTATTATCCACACAGATGTTATAATACAGTCAATGCAATTTTAATTCTTCTTATGAAGAAGTAAAACAAGAAGGGTTTTATTTTATTTACATATTTTTTTCTTCACAAGTTTAGGAAACCGCATGCATGTTAACAGGGTTTATTACGAAATATACGTCTTCTGGGAAGATTAAGGATGAGTGATGTTATTTCATAGTGCTGAGGCTTTTTCATTTTGGATCTGCCTTTACATGAAATGTCGTACAAAATAACCAGGAAAATTATAGCAGGACTAAAACTTAACTTTTAATGAATTCTGCTGGTAGCAGAGGCCTTAGTTTAAATTAAAATTCAGTTTCAAGTCAAATTGTATGAGTGAGATTTAGTTTTTTGCAGCTTTGACTTTCAAGATCTTGACTTTGTAAATATGATTAAATCAATTGGTTGTGTACCAAGGTAAAATGTTTAGAGTATAAGATGTTCTATTTTTGGATGTGGTTAAATACTTTTGCCTAATTTACAAATAATCTTATCTGGGTTGTGTTGTGTTTTTCATAACTTCTCCGATTGCACATAGAGAAACCTAGAGATGTGTCTGTTTCCCGCTGCTACAGTGTCCTCCACAATTATTGAAAAAAAATCTATTCAAGGAAAATCAATCCTTCATCAAGAGTTAATTGTTTTCAACAAAAACATGTTCCAGAATTTTTGGCACCCCTGAAAATGATAGTGAACACAATGTAACTGAAACATGTTTCTCATGTAAATTGTACATCTTTGAGTTGATTGGATTGTGTAGGAATGTTCAAGCTGTAATCCATGACTCCCTGGATAACTGAAGTACAAATATGAGATGACACAGAAGCCAAATTTCCTTTGTCATCCGTCGACATGGGAAACATAAGAGAACACACACACCAAATGAGGGAGAAGTGTTTTGACTTCATAAGTCAGGGAATGGGCATGAAAAAATAGCTACTCGCCTGAAAATACCCATTTATACTGCTAGGGCAATAATAAAAAAGCAGACATCAACTGGAACTTTTACAAATCTGCCTGGATGAAGGTCCAAGTTTATTTTTCCCTCTAATACAATGCCAAATGTAGATGTTTTGTTCCCCAAGTCACATAGTTATCACTGTTGCCTTATGGCATGATGCTCCATCATGATGGAAAAGGCATTGTTCATCACCAAACTGTTCCTTGATGGTTGGGAGATGATGCTTTTGGAGGATGTTTTGGTACCATTCTTTATTTATCTTTATTTATGTTCTTAGGCAAAATTGAGCTCATTTCCTGGTCTCAGGATGTTTTCTGTTAGCATGACACAGGACTGATGGTAGCACTCAACTTTTCTTCTCCAGACAATCTTTTTTCCAGATGCCCCAAAAAATCGGAAAGGGGATTCATCAGAGAAAATGACTTTACCCCAATCCTTAGCAGTCCAAACCTTGTACCTTTTGAGGAATATCAGTCTGTCCCTAATGTTTTTCTTGGAGAGAAGTGGAGAAGTGGAACTTCTTTGCTGGCCTTCTTGACACCAGGCCATCCTCCAAAAGTCTTCGCCTCAATGTGCTTGCAGATACACTCAAACCTGCCTGCTGCCATGCCTGAGCAAGTTCTGCACTCGTGGTGCCCCGATCCCGCAGCTGAAACAACTTTAGAAGACAGCTGTCACGCTTGCTGGACTTTCTTGGGTGGGTTTTCATAAGTTTCTTAAGTTCATTTTCATGGCAAAGAGGGACTTTGCAATTGACTGCAATTCATCTGATCACTCTTCATAACATTCTGGAGTATATTCAAATTGACATCATAAAAAATGAGGCAGCAGACTTTGTGAAAATTAATATTTGTGTTATATTTCTCAAAACATTTGGCCATGGCTGTAGTTGGTATTTGTCTTGCCAACACCCACATCTGGTCCTGGCAACAACCCACATTTCATGTTACTTTTTCTAATTTGTCTTTAAAAACTTTCTTTATTAATAAATTATGAATTAATTTATTTAATTCCGAGCAGTGTCGTGACTTGGCTCAAGGTCATGACAAAAAGTGACTCATCACACCAAGTAATTACAAAAGAGCCTTTATTAATAATCTTTGCCCAAAAATATTATACCAATAAAACAGTTGCATGGGACAAGGAGAAAGCAGAGGGAAAAGAGAAAGTGAGGGATGCAGTCTCTAAGGCAGCTTATACAAGTGAGTCTTGGATCTGCAAATGCTTGGTGCAAAACTTATGAACATTCAACTAATACAAGGCTAAACCACAGGTGTTTAATTTAAAATTCACTGGCACATCCAATCAGATTTATACGATAGGTATTGATTGGCATAAATTGCAGAGTGCACTGCGCACGTCATCATAGCGTTAATTTAAACCTATACTTTATATAAGGTCGCGACTGAGCTGGCATGGTTAAAAATTGGGTTGTGGTGCAAAAAACCAATGCTCTATGGCTAATAAAGCCTCTTGCCCAAGCAACAATCAGCCAAAAAGGAAACTGCATGCAAGAAACCACACGGGTTAACAAACAACGGCAACTCTTTCATAGCTGGGCCGTAAGCGCCGTACAGTAGGGGGCGATATTTGCCTGTCAGTCATATGCAGCATGAATCCACCGGAATCGCCGTAACCTTGTGTTGCAGTACTTCCTCCGGTTAAATATGGCGTCGTCTCTGCTTCGATTCTTTCGTGGAGGGTTTAACACATCCTCTAACAGTAAGTATATAACGGGAGCCTCTTATTTCAGTTGTTCTGGGGTATATTTTGGGGCTCTTTGCACTCATTTATACAGTTACATCATCGTTTCACTTGTAAAAGGTATACTTTAAAGGCATTTGATCTACTGCCGTCTCGCTTGTCAATTGACCTTCCGGATGATCCCAGCTCTCCTCTGCATATATGTGTACTAGGTGACTATAATTGGAGCATTATAGTGATATTTGCAGGATAGTTATGATCGTTTTATGATATATTTTAACCTAACCGGAGTCAATGTTCTACCTTAGTTGTCAATCGAAGATTCGCGGTCGGGCTTTCGAGGTCTGAGACCACAGCAGCGGAGACGAGACGTGAGTATGATGTTAGCATAAATAAACATAAATAACCGCTTACTATTTATTTAAGTAATGTGTAGTTGTACACAACTGTGTATTTACTAGTGACTACGGACGGCGGTAATAGTATTTAAAAATCTTTAACTGACTTAACTTTGTACAAGCTTTGGATAATATTAAAATTAATTAATAGAAGCATTTCAGTTCAACAAACGCCCTTTGCATTATCATTTTTGATTTGTATGAAATTAAGCGTGTGAAGCGAGTCACCTATACTTTCCAAAGTTCTGAAGTGTTTTTTTTTTTACTTTAAAAAAATCCCTTTGAGATATCGTGCCGTTTCTACACCTCAGGTAGTATAAGATGAAAATTCAGAGTGGTTTCTTATAATGTGTAACCTTTTTATGATTATGGCTACATGGCTTAGCTGTAGCTCGTTGGAATGGTCAAATTACACGTATGCATAAGTCTCCGTCCGTGTCAATGTATTAATTCCTTTCACCGTGCCTATCGAACCGAAAATAATGTACCGTACAGTACACGACAAATACATGTGTTGTTATACTCCTCATTTTTATGTGTATGATCATAAAAAACGGCTTGTTAGTGCTTTCCTTTCATAACCAAAAGTAGTGTAAAAATGTAGTGGCTGAAATGAACTTTAAACCAAGTAAACCTGCACTTATGCAAACGTTAAATTTAACCATACCATGGAAAAAGTGGGCTTTCCAACAAGCTGTAGTTGACCCATGTAGCTGTAATAGTAAAAAATTACAGCTCATAAGAAAGCACTCTGAATGACCATTTTTTGCTACCCCCCGGTGTACAAAAGTTCATTTTATTAAAAAATTATAATTATGACCCCTGGGATGTATGTGGAATTTACAGGCTATATTTCACCAAAATCAAAAATGGTGATACAAAACCTTTTTGTAAATTTATTGAATTTAAACGGAATGCCCCTTATAATAACAGTCCAACGTGCACTGTCGTCTGACTGATATTTACTGAAGATTCAGAGATGTTGTATCTTTTCAACCCAGCATGTAATATCTTTATGCTCATCTTCTCCTCTCTAATTCAGCCACCATAAGGCCCAAGGATGCTGTCACCCACAAGCGACTCTCAGCTTTTGCGGAATATATTGCAGAAATTCTCCCCAAATATGTGCAACAAGTCCAGGTATAATGTGTAATTTAAGAAGACCAATGGTTTATATTCTTTGGTTTGCTGAGGTGGAAATGTATTTGGGCTAAATCAACTGGTGAAAAGAATTAAGATAAGTAATAGTGGGTTTTTTTAATATGGTAAATGGACTTTGCATCTTTATTGAGTGTGCTTATAATGGAGATATTTACTTCACCTAATTTTGTAATTATTCTAATTTTCATGAAACTAAAAATTTCATTGCGTAGCTGCTGCATATATGAAAACAAATTGCTGGAGTTTTAACTCATGTCCAGCTATTTTAAGGTGTGATCACACTAGCATGAAAAAAAAATTGATTTCATTCTAGCCACCAGACATGACAAGTGCAAAATTTGCTTGTGGTAGTGCAGTAAATCTGCGAGGGGTTAATGAGCAATCATTAAAATTGCAAAGCTTACTAAGTTTTTGCTCAGAAGTAAATTTACTTTGATCTGCAAATTCATGTTAAACCAATCCAAATGTGGAATGGGTGTGGTTGACCCCTCAGCTTCACATAAGTGCAGTGGAAGAAGATGTTTTATTAATACACATTTGCACTGTTATGACAAAGTTTTTTTTATTTTTTATTAATTTTTTTTAATAATAAAAAAAAAGATCACTTCTGGGAGAAAATGCATTTGTGTTGTTATGACAAAAATTACTGGCACCTTTAGCCGATTATGGATTATGGACTATGGATTTAAGGAAGCACTTTTTTACTCAGCGCGTAGTCACAGTATGGAATGGTCTTCCTGATAACGTGGTGTAAGCTGAGTCCTTGGGTACCTTTAAATCAGAGTTAGATAAGATTTTAACAACTCTGAGCTATTAGTTTAGTTCTCCCCAAGCGAGCTTGATGGGCCAAATGGCCTCCTCTCGTTTGTATTGTTCTTATGTTCTTATAATACAGCTAATCTGTATCAGTTATGTCAATCCCTGTTTATAATACATTGCTAGCTAGCATGATTCTCATGTGTCTTGCCACATGGTATTTTCAAAGGCAACACTATTTCCGTCAACATTCAGGAACTTCCGGCGCCGTCCCGGATGGCAGCCTGTCTGGCATGCTCTCTGCATTTTGCATTGCTTTTCTTCATTTTTTCTGTTTACTGTCTTTATTTCTCTTGTTGCACTGAGCATGTTTATGACACAAGAATTTCCCTCGGGATCAAGTTCTTATCTATTAGCTGAATGAAAATATCGCCGTATACCCAAACTGTCGTGATATACCCTATTATCTGATCATGCCCCTGGATATTTTTTTTGCACTAGTGTGACTACACCTTTAATAGGAACAGTAACAACTCCTTGGACAAAAGTATTTAATCAGGTAGTTATTCTAACATCATTGATATAAACTTGCGCAGAAATTTTTACAAGTGATACTTTTACTTTGTCTGGATTATTAAAACCAATATCCTAAGTTGCAGTCCTGTTGATACTCCAATGTGTGACTTGTAAATCTTTTTTCCCCAGTCCAAAGCATAATTGTCATTATCCCTGAAAAGTGTGTCCAAATAGCAAGCTTTGCAATTTTAATGATTGTTTATTTTCAACATTACCTGATGTTAAAAATCTAATCTAGTCTAAAATTTACTGCTGATGCTTTTTGTACAAGTTCTGCGTGCGCTCTTCAAACCAGTCATTTTTGTTGTTGCTGTTAGTGTGACATAAATTTTTCACAAATAACAGAAAGAAGTGGTGAGGAGCAAAGCTAAGAAGGATTGGTTATTAAAAACACATTTGTCTTCCACTGTATGGAAATATTTTGGATTCCACAGAGATGATATTGTGCAAAAGCAAGTGTCACTGCTTTATGTTTGTTAGCTTATCTCATAGCACCACCATCAACTTATTTGACTATAGTAAAATTTATATAGACATAATTTATACCTATAATTTATTTTGGGTAAGTTTTCAACTCCTTTTTAGTTAATAAAAATGACAGTATTTATAGCAAAAATATCAAATATTAGTGTGTGGTTTTTTTTTTTTCCCCCAGTACTGTGCAATCCTGTTAAGATAATGGAGATCCAGGTCAGTCAGACTTGTGAGTGAAGTGATCCCTGCTTCTCAATGTGAAACTGCAGCCTATTTATTTCAAGGTGACATGTTTCAATGAGCTGGAGGTGATGATTCACCCAGATGGTGTCATCCCAGTGCTGACCTTCTTGCGGGACCATACCAACGCCCAGTTCAAGAACATGACAGACCTCACTGCTGTCGATGTGCCAACTCGCCAGAATCGCTTTGAGGTACCATGTCCTTCCTCCTTGCTGATGGCTTTTTCATGATAAGTAGTCACAAATGTAATATACTATATGTCTTGAAGTCTTCTTAATTACTGAATATACTCTGGCCACTTTATTAGGCACACTTAGCTAGTACCAGGCAGGACCCACTCTTGCCTCCAGAACCAGTTATAATAATAATGATAGATACTATTGATCCCCATGGGTATATTCTCTTTATGCCTCCCCAAACTTGCTTTCTGTCGATGAAAGTAAGCTTGCCAAGAAGAGCAACCCCCCAGGGAGCTGGGGGGTTAAGGGCCTTGCTCAAGGATCCGCAGATATGTCGAGGCCGGGCTTGAACCAGCAACCTTCCAATCACAGGCACAGAGGCTTAACCTACTGAGCCACACACTGGCCCATAGGGTGGAATAGTTGTGCATTCAGTGATGCACTTCTGCGTGTTGAGCTGAGCTGTTATTTTTGCACTTTTTCTCTTTTCTGTCTGGAGCCTATGGGTGCAAGGCAAGGAACAGACCATGATGGGGCGCCAACCCATCACAGGGCATACTCGCACACCATTCACTCACCTGCAGACATTTTGGTAATTCCACGTCACTAAAACATACTTTTGGACTGTGGGGGGGGGGGGAGCCAGAGTACCCAGAGGAAACTCCATGAGAACACAGGGAGAACATGCAAACTCCACATCCAAGGAGTCATGGTGGAGGTTCAAACCCTGATCCCTGATGAGAGAGGCAACGGTGCTGACCACTGCATTACCGTGCCACCCTTAGTCACCACGGAGTTGTAACCTTAACCTCATTGAAGGTCTTTGGGATGTGATAATGGAGGCTTTATGGAGTGATTCAACTTACTTGTTAATACAGGATCTCGATGAGAAATGAATGCAAATCTGGATGAAAATAAAGGGTGAGATGTTGCATAAGCTTGTGGAAACAATGCCATGACCAATGTCTGCCATAATCAAAGCTAAAGGTCGTCTAACGAATGAGGATGTTTTTGAGATGTGTAGAGTGTGTAGGGTAGACTTGGACAGTATAATGGTAATATTTTCGGTAAACAGGTAGTTTCCTGGTTAAGAACATCCGACATACGGACGACTGGACTTACAAATGGAGTTACAAATAAGCCTGTAGTATTAAAAATTCAAGTTCAATAAAATAGTTCATAATAATGAATGCATATGCTACTTTGTGGCGCTCATAACATTGTGTGGCTTCAGTAGGTCATTGGTTCGAGGTACAGTGTGTACAGTGTAACTTTTATTAATGATGTATTATTATTGTTGCAACTTACCCACAAATTCAACTTAAAGACAGACTTAGGGAACAGATCTTGTTTGTAATCTGGGGACTGTCAGTACTGCGGTATTTCCTTTCAGTGAAATTTATCATAGGCACCCCCCTCTCTTGGCAAAATTAATCTTGGGGGAATTTTTAATGGTGTCACTTATACATAGTCCTTGTCAGCACATGAAACAATTAGCACAAGTCTGGTGAACATAATTACATTAAAACAAGTCACACAAAGTTGGGCTTTTAATAAAGATAATTTGGAGAGTTGGGGAGAGTGTGTAGGGTAGGCTTGGGTGGTATCGCAGAAATATTTTTCAGTATACTGCAGCTTTCCAGTATTGTCGTTCAGCAATATTTATCCTGCTATATATTAATTAATTAATTGATTAAAAAAAATTTGGAGGAACAGTCTGTTTGCATTAACCAGCAGGTGTAGCTAATAAAGTTGCACAGATGGCCTTTAAAACGAATAAATGAACTTTCCGCTTAAAAATACTGATAACTTTAGCAACAATTGGTTTATAAATCTTTTTGCTTGCCTGTCTTGTGTAACTTGAAGTGCTTTTGTGCTGCTTAAATGGGCACAGATTGTGTACAACCTTCTATCGCTGAGCTACAACTCCCGCATCCGCGTGAAGACCTACACAGATGAGCTGACCTCTGTGGACTCATCTGTCTCCGTTCACCAGGCTGCCAACTGGTATGAGCGTGAGGTAAGAGTTCAGCTTCTTATAGGACAGTGCACAAAAATATTGCTGGAGTTAGAGCACTACAGTCTTAATGTAATATCCAGACAAGCATTAGTATGTGTAGTTTTAACCAGTGTTAACGACAACTGGTTTTGACATTTAATTTTTTTAACATTCACATGTCATCTCTGATGATTCAGTGAAAGGTTCAGTGGCATCTTGGTCCTTGATATTTCTGTTACAAGAATGTCTCAAATCAGAAAGTCCACTTGTAGTGAGAAAATAGAAGTGACCCATCCATGTGATTGTTCTTCAGGTGTGGGACATGTATGGGGTTTTCTTTGCAAACCATCCAGACTTGAGAAGGATCCTCACTGATTATGGGTTTGAAGGGCATCCATTCAGAAAGGATTTCCCCCTGTCAGGATACGTGGAGGTGAGTCAAGCATATGGCCATGATACATCTCTGCCAGTATTAGCCCATGTGGGTGGCAGTCATGTACAATGTATTTTGAAGAGTAAGAAGTACCTTAAAATATAGGATAATTGACAGAAACTTTATGAAAGCCTGATAAGTTGTTAAGAATGAAGCTGTACTAATGCTGTGAGATACCATATCATTTGAACAGTATTGAGTAGATGTCTACATGTTGCCGAGGTTCAGGGCTAGCACCATAGGTTCCTTGTTACTGCAGTCAAAGGTTGACACCCTATGTGGTTGACCTTGTGCTACCCCCTGCCCCCTGCATCCAATCCGAAGTAGGCTGATCCCAGTTGTTGACTGCCTCGGGTGCCACCTTCCTGCAGGTGCGGTACGATGATGAGGTGAAACGGGTCGTAGCAGAACCTGTGGAGTTGTCCCAGGAGTTCCGGAAGTTCGACCTGAACAGTCCCTGGGAGGTGTTCCCAGCTTATCGCCAGCAAGTGGATACTGGCAAGCTGGAGGCTGGAGATGATAAACCGGAAAGCAAATGATTCTGTTCAACTGCTGTTCTCAGCTTTAATGTCAAACCATTAAAAAAGGGTACATGGTTCTTCCTGCTTCCCTGCTATCAATGTAAATAAAGTGAATAATATGAAAGTGGCTGTTTCTTTAATGAAAGAATCTGTAGAAGTGTTAATTGGTTGCATAGTGTGAATAAGAAAATTGTTCTCTCCATTCTTAAATAGATTGAAGCCCAGTGGTTTACAGGAGGTTAATATATGTCAATTTGGCAACACATCTGCCTGAAATGTGGGTTATATGAAGACCATTTAGAATGATTGCATTTTCCTTGTGTCATTTGTTCGGACCCCGTTAACATTTTTGTGTGTAATAACTGCTTTAACAGAACATTGTGTCTTTTCATGCTTTAATCTGAGTCATGGAAAAAATGTGTGGTATTTTTACTGGGAAACTCCAAAGGACTTGGCGAAGTAAGTGTAAAGCAGGCTGGGGGAGTGCAGGCACTCCGGGGCTTAGGTTTTTCTACAGTCGGACGCGTGCAGCTTGCCGCAGGATGTGTGTGAAGACACTGCTCCTACTTTGTGTGTGGGTCTCCTTCAGTGTCTGTTGGATAGTTGGCCCTCAGAAGAGCTCAGGTGAGTTTTTAATGGCTGCAAATTGCGGATATGCCCAGCAGGCATTTAACTGTGTGGCAGATGTGCAATAATGTTTAAAAAAAAAAAAACAATGGACATAATTTATTTGTGACTTAAGATGCTTAAAATATCAATTTTGTTCTTGTTATGACATTTTTAACTTTTAAGTATGCTTATTTTTCTCATAGTTCAAATGGTTTCCTGACAGACTATAAGTAGTTTATAGACTACACAGAATAATATTTGCAGAATGACAAACTAAAGGCTGTTAAAGTACTGTAAAATAATTATATGGCATTTCTTACAGTGCAGGTTTATTGTCTCCTGGTGTTATTTTTGATAATTTTAATTAATTTTAAAACCCTGCTTGATCAATAATTGTACAAGATGTTACATGTGTAGGGCTAACTTAACGTGCTAATATTGTATGGTACCATGCAGGACCACTGGTCATTGACTTAATTAAAAAACCTAGTAAGAACTATACAGGCATGCTTTCTTATAAAAAATAGTCGTTTGGTTTATATAAAGCTAAATGAAAGGACTCTGTGTATAGCCCACATCAATGTGCCTTTATTGTGCATTTGTCACATGACTTTCTTACAGATGCCCCAACAATCCTGCATGGAGGTGTTGCTTCACAGAGCTTTACCAAATCAGTCCATGATGCCTCCTTGGTCTATGAGGTATTTTGAAACCCCTCCCCCTTTCTGTGCAGTAGCCAGGAACAATTCCATTTCTAAACAGTGATTTCATTTTAGACATTCCTCAGTCCTTAATTTTCCATTTCAGTAGATTAGCAGTTGCTTTTGGAGGTGCTCTGAGATAAGCCTTTCTGAGAATGATCTTGGCCTAGGTGTAATTCAGATCACCTGCCTCGTACAGTTCAGTTGGCATTTGCTTATTTAAATAATTAGAAATATATTCAGAAACTCTATAAATGAAAAAAAGTTTTTGACTTTGTCAAATTTATTACTTTTTTTATTGCATGTATTCTCAATTTTTGATAAAGAAAAAGCAATGCAGTCACAACCTTGTTCTGGTTCACTATTAATACTGGTCTGTTTTGCTCTCAAGGTTGCAAATCCTGTCATGCTGTACAGGAATCATTTTCAGTATAACTGCGCAGTGAACCCAGAGTTGCTGCATGTCTGTTTTAGCAGGGGAAACCAAATATGCTGGATTTCAGGAAATAATGTTTCCAACTCACATTTGCGCAAAGAAGTATTGACATGGCTGGAAGGCATTGAGATACATAATTGCATGTGCATAAACTAATAATATCAGAATTGGGGTCCAGAGTTTCTGCATTTATGTTTGTGCAGGGAGAACCAAATATCTTGTATTTCAGAAAATAATGTTTCCTTCTCACATTTGCACAAAGAAAGTCATTCAGATATATAATTACATGTGCATAAACTAGTGTTATTAGTGTCAAGGTTCAGAGTTGCTGTGTGCCTATTTAGCAGGGAGGAGTCTATATTTTAGGTTTAAGGTGATAATGTTCCCCCTTCAGATCTATACACAAACATATTGATGGCTGAAAATGTGATTCAGCTACACATTTCCATGTAAACAGATTTGTATCACGAAGTTCTGTAATTTCTGTATCTGTCATCACAACCTTTTTAATTAATAGAACTGTATTATGTCTAAATGCTTACAGAGACATCATTGTCTGCAGTAGTTGATAAATGTAAGGAGTAAGGTACTAGGATTAAACTATAATTAGAAATTAATGGTATCACATTGAGTGTCACATGTAATATAGTGTCAATAGAGTGTCAATGCTATTGTTTTCTGTATTTTCCCAGCAAACATCTATTACTAGTGAGTTCGATCATTTTAATTATCTTCAAAAACACTGAACATAGAAAATACACTACCAGTTAAAAATTTTAGCACACCACTTATTTCCATTTATTTCATAAACTGCTTATTTTTTTAATCCTTGTTAAGCACTGGAATGTTGAGTGAACAACTGTAAAGGAAAATATAAGTCGAATAAAACAAAATTCCTTTATGACATAGAAAGAGTATGTAACAGTGCATGTCTGACATCCTATTAACTGGTTGTGTGGTGATGGCATAGTGAAATTCTAGGCTGTCATTTAACTTTGAATGCACTAATTAACTGTTTCATTCCATGAAACAGCACAGTATTTAATGTCCCTTGTAGAAAGAATGTCTTGAATTTTCCCTGCTGTTACAGCCGCAAGAGGAAGTTACTTTGAATCAAAGATTTGACATTTTCTTGCTAATAAAGTTACTCAAATGATGATCATGCTGTGAATTAGTTTGTTAGCAAATATGTACTGAATTTTAGTAAATGTTGAGTGAGTAGCATTCAAAGGTCATGTACACCAGGGGGCAGTGCAAAAAAATTATCTTGATCAGGCTCCTACATTTCCAGTCTCTCTTGTTTGTGTGAGGTTGTGACATGAAATGTTGTACACTCTCTGCCTCCTCAGTGATCGAGTTGCAAATTTGGTAATACTGCCTCAGCATTCTTTATGTTCTAACCACTGCTCCACACCGTTCTGGTACTTCTCTCTGACACATCACTTTATTACCCCATGTTGCATCACATGTTGTTAGATATCTCATAGTAGTTAGAATTTCATAATTAGGCTGCACTATAAGAACCTAAGAAATTTACAAACAAGAGGAAGCCATTCAGCCCATCAAGCTCCTTTGAGAAGAACTTTACTAAGTTGTTAAACTCACCGTCATGAGTTGTTAAAATCTTATCTAGATCTGATTTAAAGGAACCCAGGGTTTTAGCTTGCACTACAGTAACAGTACAGTAATACCATTCCATATTCTAACTACACACTGTGTAAAGAAGTGCTTTCTCAAATCCATTTTAAAATGTTCTCCTGCTAATTTCCACCAATGGCCATGAGTTGTAATATTTAAGCTAATATTGAAATAGCCATTTGGCTGAACAGCATCCAGACCTGTTAGAATCTTATATACCTGTCCTCCCCCCCCTTAGTCTCCTTTGTTCGAGGCTGAACAGATACAGTTCAGCTAACCTCTCCTCATAAGACATTCCTCGACTGGGAATCATTCTTGTAGCCCTACATTGCACCCTTTCCAAGTCAGCAATGTCCTTTGTAAGGTATGGTGACCAAACCTGCATACAATATTCTAGGTGGGGTCTTACCAAGGAATTGTATAATTGTAGCATCACCTCCTTTAACTCCACATACCAATGGATGTAACCCAACATCCTATTGGCCTTTTTAATTGCAGGAGGCAGCTAATTCAGTGCCCGGGGTGCAGCGCTTGGGGGAGGGACCTTGCTCTGGATACCTCGGTGACACCTTGCTGGTCAAGGATTCAAACACACACTGGCGAGAGTGGAACATAGAAGCATCAACATACACACCAAGGTCTTTTTCATAAACAGCTACCTATATTTCAGTGGAACCCATAAAATATCTGTACTTTATATTTCTGCTCCCTGAATGAATTCCCTTACATTTACCTATGTTAAATTTCATCCACCCATCCATCTCCTACCACTTTTCTGGGTCAGGTCGCGGGGGCAGCAGTCTAAGCAGGGAAACCCAGACTTCCCTCTCCCCAGCCACTTCGTCCAGGTCATCCGGGGGAATCCTGAGGCGTTCCCAGGCCAGCCGAGAGATATAGTCTCTTCAGCATGTCCTTGGTCTTCCCTGGGGCCTCCTCCCATTGGGACGTGCCCAGAACACCTCACCAGGGAGGCGTCCAGAAGGCATCCTAATCAGATGCCCGAGCCCGGGCTGCTCTCGATGCGGAGGAGCAACGGCTCTTCTCTGAGTCTCTCCCAAATGACCGAGCTCCTCACCCTATCTCTAAGGGAGAGCCCAGCCACCCTGTGGAGGAAACTGATTTTGGCTACTTGCACTCGCGACCTCATTCTTTCGGTCACTACCCACAGCTCATGACCATAGGTGAGGGTAGGAACGTAGATCGACTGGGGTTTCCTCCGGGTACTCTGCTTTCCCCCCACAGTCCAAAAACATGCTGAGGCTAATTGGAGTTACTAAATTGCCCGTAGGAGTGCATGAGTGAGTGA
>JAODJX010000020.1:11234432-11248754 GCA_026776945.1 Isichthys henryi
GCGGTCGAATGCCTTCTCCAAGTCCACAAAACACATGTAGACTGGTTGGGCAAACTCCCACACACCCTCCAGGACCCTGCCGAGAATATAGAGCTGGTCCACTGTTCCACGGCCAGGGCGAAAACCACACTGCTCCTCCTGAATCCGACGGACCCTCTTCTCCAGCACCCCCGAATAGACCTTACCAGGGAGGCTGAGGAGTCTGATCCCCCTATAGTTGGAGCACACCCTTCGGTTCCCCTTCTTAAAGAGGGGGACCACCACCCCAGTCTGCTAGTCCAGAGGCACTGTCCATGCGATGCTGCACATGCGTGTCAACCAGGACAGCCCCGCAACATCCAGAGCCTTGAGGAACTCCAGGCGACTCTCATCCACCCCCGGGGCCCGGCCACCGAGGAGCTTTTTAACCACCTCAGCGATCTCCGCCCCAGAGATAGGTAAGTCCACCCCCAAGTCCCCACACTCTGCTTCCACATTGGAAGGCTTGTCGGTGGGATTGAGGAGGTCTTCAAAGTATTCCCTCCACCGACCCAAAACGTCCTGAGTTGAAGTCAGCAGTGCACCATCCCCACCATAAACAGTGTTGATGTTGCACTGCTTTCCCACCCTGAGCTGCCGGATGGTGGACCAGAATCTCCTCAAAGCTGTCCAGAAGTCGTTTTCCATGGCCTCGTCAAACTCCTCCCACACCCGAGTTTTTGCCTCAGCAACCGCCGAAGCCACATCCCGCTTGACTTGCCGGTATCCGTCAGCTGCCTCTGGAGGCCCACAGGCTAAAAAGGCCTGATAGGACTCCTTCTTCAGCTTGAAGGCATCCCTCACCACCGGTGTCCACCAGTGGGTTTTGGGATTGCCGCTGCAACAGGCACCTCCACAATGAAGGCGCGGAACATGGCCCATTTGGACTCAATGTCCCCCACCTCCCCCGGGATATGGGAGAAGTTCTGCTGGAGGTAGGAGTTGAAACTTCTCCTGACAGGGGACTCCGCCAGATGTTCCCAGCAGACCCTCACTATATGCCTGGGCCTGCCAGGTCTGGCGAGCTTCCTCTCCCACCAGTGGAGCCAACCCACCACCAGGTAATGATCAGTTGACAACTCCGCCCCTCTCTTAACCGGAGTGTCCAAGACATGTGGCCACAAGTCCGACGACAAGACTACAAAGTCGATCATCGAACTGCGGCCTAGGGTGTCTTGGTGCCAAGTGCACATATGGACACCCTTATGCCTGAACATGGTGCTCATTATGGACAATCCGTGATGAACACAGAAGTCCAATAACAAAACACTGCTCGAGTTTGGATCGTGGGGTCGTTTTTCCCAATCACGCCACTCCAGGTCTTACTGTCATTGCTCATGTGAGCATTGAAATCCCCCAGCAGAATAGAGTCCCCAGGAGGAGCACTCTCCAACATCCCTTCCAAGGACTCTAAAAAGGGTGGGTATTCTGAACTGCCACTCAGCACATAAGCGCAAACAACAGTCAGGACCCGTCCCGCGACTCAAAAGCGAAGGGAGGCTACCGTCTCGTCCACTGCGGTAAATCCCAATGTACAGGCGCCCAGCCAGGGGCAATAAGTATGCCTACCCCTGCTCGACGCCTTTCCCCACGGGAAACTCCAGAGTGGAAAAGGATCCATCCCCCCTCAAGGAGACTGGTTCCAGAGCCTAAGCCGTGCGTCGAGGTGAGCCCGACTATATCTAGCCGGAACTTCACAATCTCGCGCACCAGCTCAGGCTCCTTCCCCATCAGAGGTGTGACATTCCATGTCCCTAGAGCTAGTTTCTGCAGCCGAGGATTGCAACGCCAAGGTCCCCGCCTTTAGCCACTGCTCAACTCACATAGCACCTGATCCTATGGCCCCTCCTGGTGAGCCCATTGGAGGGGTACCCACGTGCCTTGTTTGGGCTGTGCCTGACCAGGCCCCATGGGTGTAGGCCTGGCCACCAGGCACTCGCCATCGAGCCCCACCCCCAGGTCTGGCTCCGGGGGGGCCCCGGAGACCTGCGTCCGGGCAAGGAAAACCGTGGATCCAAAAACTTTTTCTTCATTAGGGGTTTTCTGAGCCACACTTCTTCTGGTTCTTTACCCAGGACCTGTTTGCCTTGGGTGACCTTACCAGGGGCATAAAGCCTCGAGCAACTTAGCTTCTGATATCATTGAAACACACAAACCTCTTCACCACGATAAGGTGTCAGCTCCAGGAAAGGAAATGTAAATTGCAGAGGGGGGAATTGATTTTCTTGGGGTACATGTTCACGCACGAGGGTCTAAGGTCAGATCCAGAAAATTTCAGGTTCCCGGTGGACTTCTCGGCACCCACATTCGTTTCCAATGTGTGTCAATTCTTGGACCTGGCGGGCTACTATAGGCAGTTTATACATAATCTCTCCAGCATTGTTGAACTGATAATTGCGCTGAAGCGTGATGACGCCATCTTCATATGGAGCGACACAGGAACTGTTATTGTGGCTGACCGCATTCCCGGCTCTGGCCTTACCAGATTTTGAAAAGCCCTTCTTCCTCCATGCTAAAGCATGTAATACTGGTCTGGCCGCAGCACTCTTGCAACAGGATGGTAAAGGCAAGGAGATCGTGATGGCTTTTGCAAGCTGTACCTTGCACAAAGCAGAACACAAGTACTTAACTTCAGAGAGGGAGTGTTTAACCATCGTGTGAGTTAGTGCATTTCTGACCTTATGTAAAAGGGTTACATGTCACAGTATTTTTTTATTATAACAGCTTTCAGTGGCTAACGACATGACCGTACCCTACAGGCCAGTTGGCACTTTGGTGTTTGAGGCTGCAGGAATTTGACTTTAAAATCATGTACAATCTGGGTAGGACAAACAACGTCCCAGTTGCGATGTCACATAATCTGTTGCCAAAGACGGAGTAAACTGATCTTCTGCTAAGTCATGCTATCCTCAACTCGCTTAACCTGCGGGAGCAGCCCCTGGTGACATTGAGTGACCATTCTCACTTAGCCACGATGCAGAAGGATCATCCCAGGACGCAAAGGATGTTGGCCTTGTTGGACACAGGACAGGGCTCAGGCAAAGTACCTATACATAACTACCTATACATAATGTGTGCAAGATGGGTTATTATACTTTTGCAATACGAAGAACCATGACCCACTACATCCATTGCTTTGCCTGAAGTTATATGTGCAGTTGCGGTCCACCCTTCTGATGTATCTCCATGACTATGCTATTGTGAATCACTTGGGAATATCAACAACCTTCCACCTTATAGATGCATGTCTTCTGACCAGGAATGAGGAAGGACGTGAAGGCTTATGTGAAGTCGTGTTTAGTCTACCAGCTGGTGAAGCTCTGCCAACAGAAGCTTTCAGTTCTTTTAGTCCCAATAGTGATTAACCCTGGGAATACATGTGTATCGATTTCATAGGTCCCCTACCTCACACTGACCATGCCTACAAAAACTGCATTCTCTGGCTACGGTACCCCTTTTGTTAATACGATCTTCAATGGGTTGTTGACGAAGCTTAGCACCAAACACCAGCTTGCTACGGCATATCATCTGCAGACCAATTTGGCCAAGAGGGTCAACAGGATTGTGGTCCGAGCATTTGTGGGTAAACTGCACAGATCCTGGGACAAATTTTTTCTGCACCTTTTGTTCGCACTTTGCACAACACCCCATGTGAACACAATTGAGACAGCAGCTTTCCTGCTTTATAGCAGGAGTATAGAGATGGCCTAGTGTGCATCCTGGCTAGTGTATATGAAGGCATGCCTCGCAGAAAGCCATGTGGCCCACAAACAACAGTATAACAAACATTGTCAACATATGTCCTTTGCCATGAATGACCTGGTAAAGATGCACAACCATCCGCACTCGGACAGTGGGGCAGGTTTCCCTGCAAAGTTGGCACTGGTTTTTTGCAGTCCTCTTCGGGGTATGGAGTGACTCTCTGAAGTAAATTATGGCCTGATGTCTCTGAGCAATGGTTAGGACACAGTCATGTTCCATGTGTTCATAAGTTTCCCTTTTTCACCTAGCCCTTGGCCATTTCATCCAAGCGTGGTCAACCCACCTAGTCAGTTCTTGGCTCTGAAGGGAGGAATTCGAGGAACTCAACCTTGCCTTGTATGGGTGGCAGTGAGGGTGCTGTGGGAGTTGAGCATCACCAGATGGGCAGTGATGGAGCATTCGGGAATCCTAGTCATACACATATGCCATGTTCACCTGACACTGCTAATTGTGATTTTGTGTTCAAGTCTGAGTCTGGTCACATCTCTGGGAGCATGCCATTCACAGAGTCTCAGTTGGCTGTTGGCGAGGTTGAAGTGACAGTGCACGTGGACCCGTTGGGGAGCTACACCCACAATCCGCAACTGTACAACCTTAGGGCAAGCAAGGTGCCGTGGATCAGAATGCGCTGGCCGGAGACTCACTGAACTGACACTTGCCACACCCAATGGCGTGAGGTCCACTGACATGACTGTTTTCCTGAGTGACTTTAGGGATCTATTTCACCAGTCGGTGACTGGTTCTCCTCCTTCCCTTCTCCTCTTCTTCCTTACCTTAACCTCATTTTTTCCTCCCTGAGAAGACGTTGTGCTGTGTTGAGCATTTAAATTAAAAGAAAAAGAAAATTCATTCATGTTGAAAAATTAAGCACACCAGATTTGGTGTTGAGGACTAGGTTGTTCTTTTTTTGTTTTGTTATTAATATATGCCTGAGTTTTTTTTAATTATTATTCTTTGGCTAATTCTGTCTTATGCTGTATGCCTTTGTTTCATGTGCTTATCTTTTCTCTGGTTTACTGCTTCTCTTATTGCTCAAACCACTGACTCGTCATGGCCCCCTCTATGTATAGGGGGTGGGTCATTCTCCTAGCACAGTTTCATACTTTCATGCTGTCATGGATTGATCACCTCTCTGTATTGTAGATTTGATCCTAGGGTTATGTATAGTTCTTGTTTAAACTCCCACATAGGGCTGTATTTTTGTTCTTCGTGCATGACCATGTCTGCATGGTCTGTGTGTCTTAATTTTTTTTTTTTTGTCTTGGTTGTTCTTTCTGTATTGTTGGTTGATGTATGCCCCTAGTTAAGCTCCCACTTGTGGAAGATTAAGTGTTTTGCATGTCAGTCTTTTCCACTTACATGTATGACCATGTATGATCAGGTTTCTGCTATTTTGGTGCTGTATGCTAAGTGTATCTTCTGGGCTGGGGACAGCCCTCTCTCACAATGGAGGGAATATGTGACAAACAAGTGATGGTGCTGTGCACGCATGCTGCATCTTAGTGCGAAAAAAAGTAGGAGCAGAGCAAGCGAGCCGATAGTGTAGGTGGAATGGTGGAGCTGTTCCTGTGGCCATTTGGTCTAATATACCATCCCTCAACCCTGCAACTGATTGGTGTGGTGGTCATTGTTCTTCCCCATACCCTGCACCCCGGTGACAAGTCTCCAGAAGTCAGGAGTGTGGTGATAAATCTCCCTTGACCAGCCCAAAGGTAATCATCAATGTGCAGTAAATGAATAGATGTAGTTTCAAAGTTACATGTGACAACTAGGACAGGTAAAAAAAACACTATAACACTTTAATTGGCTTTCATATTTCCAGTTGATCAATCCAGTACTTGTAGAAGTTGTATATCTTGCTGAGTGTGTGAAAAGCACAGATTAGATTGGCATACTAGCGGAAAATATGTAATTGTACACATTATATTAGTAAAAATTTAAAGCCTAAATGTATTTTTTAAGTCCAAGGCTCCAGTCCATCAGATTCCCAGAATGCGCTGAGGTCTGGTGTTGTCAAGCTACTAAGCCTGTTTTATTTTGATGATTATCCATCCTGCTTCCAAATGCTTATGTTGTGCAACAGGGCCTGGAGCCTATCCACCCTGGTCCAGATGCTCGCGCACACAATGGGTAATATTAGCGATGCCATTTAGACTGCTGGAGGAAGCCCACATGACACAGAGAAAACATGCAAACTCCACAGACACACACACAGATTATGTATCTATATCCTTGTGGGGACTCCCCTACCCTGTCTTTACTTTAATCATAGTAAACGAGTAACCAAACAAAATACAAGACTTCTGACATTTTAAGTTTTTTGGTGGCATTCATAGATTTTAATTAAATTCAGTTTTCCCTTGTGGGGACTGAAAAAATGTCCCCACAAGGTCAAAATAACAGGTTTTTATCCCATTGTGAGAGGTAACAGTGCTAGCCACTGAAACACAATTCAAAAACCCAGAGTTTATATTAAGAAAATTCTGCAAGCATGTGGATTATTTATTTTTATTTTACATATTAAACAAAGAAACATACAGCCCATGATAGTACACAGTACTAAAATGTTCTGTTTTCTCAAAGGAAAATATATGCTCAGTTGTCTTCCAGTCAGTCATTGTTGTATTTTAACTGATTAATTCTCAACCTGAATTAAGGGTGCTTCTCCCCTGCTGTTCTTCTGGAATATACTAGCAATTAGGCATGCAAACATTTGCTCTGTAAACTGGAAAAACTCCATCTATTTCTCTTGAATTTTTCTCCTTAATGTTAGAAGATTATGCATCTTAAAAGTTGCTTAGCTTATACTGCGACTGCTAAGTCTATAGGAATCAATACTGTTTGAGTCAAACTGAAATCAAAATAAGGTGATCATTATTATTTAACAACTTACTTTTTGTCCCGTCATCTTATTATTCCTCAATCTTGATTCTTGTTTTAAATGCCATTACTTGGATTGTCACGTGTACCAGCTAATCATACAGGTAACAGGGGCACAAATCATATAGTATTGTGCTATTTCCTTACTATTCAAGACACTGAGAAATTGATACATGCCTTTGCATACAATAGGTTAGACTACTGTAATGTTTTGTTATCTGAGAGCACACACTGCACATTAAACACCTTGCAGTGTATTCAAACTGCAGCAGCTCTAATTCTCACCAGGAGCAGGACGTTTGAACACATAAGCCCTGCTCTTCCCTGCAGTTCCCTGCACTGGCTTCCTGTTATGTTCAGGACCAACTTCAAAGTTCTTCTACCAAAATATAAAGCACTTAAAGGTGTAGCACCTGCATATTTCAGATGTACAAGCCGTATCATCCTCTCAGATCACAGAATGCATGTTTCCTTGTCATTCCATATATAAATAAAGTAACAGTTGGCAGTAAAGCATTCTGCCCCAATATTGTGGAATGGTTTGCCAGCCTATGTTTGGGATGCCGAATTGGTCTCAGTCTTTAAATCATAACTGAAAGCCTTATATTTCAGTTTAGCTTACCCGCAACTTAACACATAGCACACCGTAACTACGGCTGCTGATGCTGCTGTACATGTCATTTTTTATATACTATGCCTTTTTATTAATGTGTCAATGCATGTTCGGACGACGCATGTTCTCTGCCTTCTTTCCTACATATCCAGATGGTGCTTTGAGTGGGCACCATCTGAGCTGGAGTACTGCTTCAGTCCCATGTAGAGGTGACATTGTGGATGTGACCTATGAACTGTGGGTGCAGACTTCAATTTTCCACCCTAGACAGGCTGTTGTGGAGAACTGACTCATTGATCAACTTTGGCATTAACCTTGACCTCAGTTTATACCTTGCTTTTAGCAAGCAAGCCCACTCTTTCATTTCCAGTAATGTTAGCATGCCCAGGGCTTGGACCCAGATAGGTTTTTTTTTCTCCCTTCTTGTGAGTTTTTGCTTCCTCTCTTCTGTTGTCATCTGGCCTGCTTTCTTGCATTTCTTTGTCTCTCCTTTTCCCTGTTTTTGTATTATTCAGTCTTAAAGATGTGGTAATGTATAACAGCACACTCATGAAAAAAACCTTGGGGTAACTCTGCTGTGAAAATAGATTGAATATAACTTATGTATTAATTAACCACAAACTAAGTCTTAGTTACATACTGATCTCATGTAATTAATCATTTATGAATCGTGACGCATGTTTTATTTCAAGCAGTTACTATATTTACTGTATCTATTACACCTAAACTACTGAAGGAACTATGAAGGAACAAGTCATGAATAACACAAGTTAAATTTTGATCTCATATTTGTTTATTATTAATGTATCATGGTGAATCTTCCATCCAAAGCAGTTACTATATTTGTTACTAGATCTGTTAATTCTGTAAACCATTGTGAACTACAGAATGAACTACTAAGGAACTACTGAAGGGACCGTCCGGTGTTTGCCTCAGCTTGTATTTTGGATTAAACTGCAGTGCTTTGACGTTGTGGATTAGAAAAAAACCTTGTTAAAGTTTGCACGTCAGATTTTAGTGGGACATAGCACCCTTAATGAATTTATAAATAACATATAATATTTACCAAAACATGTAAGATGAGTCAGCAGGAAGTCAATATCAGCCCCAACTCATGACTTCAATAAGGAAATGGTTGTGGTTCTAAATGTATGGAGGAATGTTATTTTATTTTTTTAATGAAGTCATTTAAGCAAGCAATAATTATAACAGGTAGGGGTACTTAGCAGACCAAGGTCTCGATTTTCCTGGGTAACAATATTTTCGCCTCCTGCACGTAATACATTACTGTGCCTAGGGTTGAGTTAGTTCTCTGAATGGGGTTTGTTTTCTCTAAATACACTTAAAAAAGAGGACTTTTGCATGTGTACTCAGACTGCTGAATACAAGGCACAGAAATTGAGTAAATGCACAATGTCTCTACTCTTCACCCAGTTTCTTCTGGGCGGGCTGGTCATCAATTCAGACAACAACATCTCACTGATGGATGAGGAGCTGG
Source organism: Isichthys henryi (assembly GCA_026776945.1). NCBI lineage: Eukaryota > Metazoa > Chordata > Actinopteri > Osteoglossiformes > Mormyridae > Isichthys > Isichthys henryi. The sequence goes on from JAODJX010000020.1 coordinate 11,243,204, forward strand.
CATCCATGCGTCTGGGCAGGGCCTTCACAGCTCACCTCAATGACCACGTGCCGAAGACTCTCGTTGCCATGGAGAAGCTGCTGGCCTTGACATCAACCCAGGAGAAGAGCATGCATTCTCTACGTTTTGAGATTTTCATTCTGGGAGCAGTCTACTCCGCATACCAGATGAAGAGGCAGACAAGTGAGCAGGATCAGCAGGCTTGGGCTGGGGTCTTGGCCCGCCTAGCTAGTGCCGCCCTCAGTGACCTGCGTTCTAATGCCATCTCCAATTAAATATAGTTAACACCACTTAATTCCCGTATAGCATGGAAGATCTCCAAAACTAAACTGCTTCTACTCCACTATCAGTTATGCAAGTATTTCTGATGACATAGTCAGCCGTATCTATGCTGTATTCTGATGTAAAATTTAGCATCTAAAATATCTGATATAAGATTAGGATCTAAAACATCCAAATTATAACTTACTTTCAGCTGTTCTTATTTGCAGTTACTTTCTGCCATCTGCTCTTAACTGTAAGCTAATTATTCATTGCTTTCAATTATATTTTGTTCCATTTCAGTGTCAATAAGGCTTTCAGAACAATTAAAACGTCATGTGTACACAATAGGTTATTTAAGCATAAATTTAAACTTAATAAGTATTCATTCTAGAACCAACCATACAAGAATTTAGAGATGATGTGTCTGATGTGTCTCAGCTCGTACAATCCTCGTGTGTGCCACGCCCCCCTGATTATCCACGTGTGCTTCCCCGATCGTACCCAGCTGTCTCCGATTATTTTCGCCCAGTCCTGTCTATTTCAGTCCATGTCTTGCCTTCGTACCTTGTCCGTCATTGATGTTGTCAGTGTCAGATGTGTCCTGCTCTCTGTCCCATAATAAATCCCCAGTTTACCCCGTACTTTGCCTGCCTGCCTGCTCCTTGCTCGCTCGCCTACCCGTACGCTCACCTGTTCACCCAGCGATCGCAAGCGAGCCTGACATCTGGTGTGTAATAGATACCTTTTTAACTAAACAGATTTTACACAAGATTTATAGGCATAGCATATATATTTAAGCATCATCTTCTAAAATTGTTAGGAATGAGGGAGTATATATAGCATTTGCATAGTCAGTATTTGCACAAGTGAATATAAATTATTCTCTGTAAAATGATCAGACTATCAGCAAGTTTTTGTTTTAATGTCAATTTATTACATTTGCAAATAACAGGCAATTTTCACTAAAGCATACATTTTAAACATATACTTTGGCAGTTTGAAAGTATTAGACTGTACAAGAGGATCCATGATCCAGTGTTAAATAAAAATCTTTTATTTTCTTCTTTTGTCACATGTGCATATACCCACGAATAACAGCATAAATGACACAGGTATCACCAACGTATAACAAAATCCTTACGCCTGCAATTAAATGTGTTTCACGTTACAGTGTTTACAATGAAATACTCTCTTGCATTATACAAGCCCAAATGTGTTAGCATGCAGATAATGAGCAATGCACCTGCAATACATCTAAGTTGTTCGCAGATAAACAAAGTATTGTCTTCTAATTGTAGGGCTTGTTCACGTTATTCTAGACAATTTATATACATTGCCACAGGACCATATAAATGCATGTAATATTGTCCTTAAGGATTCAGAACTTCCATTTAAATCTAATGTACTTCACAGGAAAACTGATGATAACCATTTAACAGTTTTTGACAATTGACAACTATGTACAGAAAAATAATATGGTACCTGTGACAACCTTTTTTTTTTTTTAACTTCCAATACATTTCAAATGACGGAAAATAGTGCACAAGCATCAAATGAAGATATTTGGGTTTCGAATGAGGTGAAACACATCTAAAACCATTTGTTTTTATCTGACACAGTTATGATGTTGGTTTGATGACATAGAGGTGATTCGGGTTCTTCAGTGCCAATATCTTTTTAGTGTATAAAAATCAAATTACAAAGTAACTTTAAAATCTGGGAAAATCAGCACACACTGCAGATTAAACACCTTACAGTGTATTCCAATCAAAACTCTATGATGTATACAGAAATCTTTGTGGAATGTTGGGAGAAAATGAAAATAGTGAGGACTTTATGTATTATTCCTTGTACTCCACAGTCTTAAGAATAATTCATGGGAAAATTCATTCCAAACCAAGGAAGCAACATGACCTGTGTTGCAAAATGATAAGGGCCTCGTAAGTGTAAGAAAAACAGCAATGGAGAACTTTAAAAAGAAGCATTCATGCCCAAAAAAGAGAAGAAAAAACCGAAGTTCAAGCAGGTTTATATCTTCTTTTCAGGCTGTCTGGTCAGCTGTGGTCTGTGCCTGGGAAGCTCAGGATAGACCAGGAAGCCTGTAAAGGTTATATATTTCCCATGGTTGCTATAGGCACCATAGCCATCATGTTGATGGCTGAAGAGCCAGATGGTGTCTTCCCGCTGCAGTGTTAACATCAGGCTTTGACTTTGTAGGGCCTTCTTGCCATCACTATCATTGTAAATCATCGCTTGCACCTCCAAGTGGTTCTTCATCAGTTTAACAGACATGATCTTGTGGGGTAACTTTCCAATGTTGAAAGAAAAGTAGTAGGTTCCCGGAATGCGGCAGGTGAAAATGCCACTGGAGATGTTGAAGTCCTCACCAATGTTGACAAAGTCCGTGTCAAAAATTATGGGTAAGTGCTTGACGATGTCCGTATCCTGACCTACAATGCTCTGAGTGCGGGCTACTGAAAAAGCTGAACGAGGATCCTCTTCCTCATGCTCCTCATCTTCACCTTCTTCTTCTTCACTCTTCTGAATAGTCTGATCCGATTGCATGTCATCGGAAAATCCATGATGATGGTCCACTTCTTTGCCATAACTGTGGATAGTGTCTTGATGTCTGGTCTTCTGATAGGGATAGGTGTCTGGGTAGATTAGGTAGCCGTTGAAGGTGGTGTAGTGACCCGTGTTGCTGTAGATGGCGTACTTGGGGTCCCCATGCAACCGGAGCCAGACTGTGTCACCAAAGTCCAGCTGCAGCATGGCACTCTGGCTCTGCACCTTCCGCTCCTCACCATAGTTCTCATCATAAATAATCACCTGCACCTCATTTTTATTCTTCATGAGCATCACCGACAGGTCTTTGTGGGGGAACTTGCCCACCGTGAAGGAGAAGTAGTATGCACCAGGAATGCGGCAGCGAAAAATGCCAGTTTTGGGGTCAAAGTCATGGCCTATGTTGACATAAACTTTGTCAAAGGTCACCACCATCTTGGGCCCCCCCTCCATGCTGCTGGTCCGAGCCACAGAAAAGGCTGATCGCTGCTCCATTGCATTGTCTGGGGTGTGGGTTGATGCCCACACACAGATCCCGTGACATAATAAGCCCATCAGGAAAAAAGCTGTCATTTTTTCTGTAAAAGGCAAGAATTAGGCCATTACTAAGCATCTCTTAAATGACATAAAATAGCTACATTAATCACATTTCCAACATGCACACTCATTTTTTTATCTAGTAAAACAATAATATTTCCAAAACACAAACATCACTTTATGGAATACATATTATTACAGAACAGGGTGTAAATGATAATTAGGCATTTTCATATTTTTCATATTGCCACTGAAAATACATAAGCTATCACACAGAAACAAAGAAACAAAGAGTTAAGCTAGCCTTAGCCTTATACTTGTGACGAAACTGATGGAATCATCATTCTTTTGGCAATGCGTCATTGTATGACACATAATCTGTGTGTCAAGGTTCCTGAGGCAAACATTTTTTGTTTATTCAGATCTCATCCACTGTCCATGATTGCCTGACATTACATGATGCCACGCAGTTGGTCAAAACAGATAATTATGCAGTTACCGGCATGCTTTGCACTGCACCACTCTTTAAAAATAGTAAATTAATATGTGTATTCTTGCATTCTTTATAATAGTAAATGTTGGAACCATGTAATGTTCGTTGGCTTCCCTGTCTGTGTTGCTGCTAGTATTAAACTAATAGAGGCTGTTAATGAAGAGAGTAATTTTCATTTTAAATGAGCTCTCATCTACATTATTAAAATGACTCATGCACTCGCCACAATTTGTTTATTTGCACAATGTATCTGGGTCTGCTGCATCGAAAACATTATGTGCCCTCTAGGGTTGTGCCATGACACAGAACGAATAAGGGGGCAGCGTCATTTTAAGTATGTAGGAGTTTGTTCTCTCCAGTGTGTTTGATTTCTTTTTGTCCAGACATTGTTTGAAATATATGGCCAGCTTTATGGTTTTTGATCAGACAGACACCATGGGATTACAGTCCATGTCACTCATTGGCTGATACTGACTTTGCAGTGTCATACTTGCATAATAGGAATCCATTACCAGAAGAGACAGACCTATCATACACAGGCTCTCTCCTTGTCGCGGGTAACATAACAATTAAATGGATATGGGGGGAGGAACACAGTCTCATCAGGTGCCTGAGATGCTGTCTGTAATTGGTTACATTTTTTATTTTTAGGAGACCTCCCAAGAGTGCATGACCTGCTTCTCTGATAAGCTATCTCATCTAAGATAGTCTGCCAATGATGGCAGAAAGGAGCTAAGGGTCAAAGTAATGCCATGCCCAGTTGATGGTTCCTGTTCCTAACAGCGTGTCATGGCTTTTAGATGGGGAAGTGAAAGTTCAAATATTCATATAGTGACTTACAGCAGTACTGAGGCGCTTTGAATTTGATATTTGAATCACACATGGCATTCTTCTTAGTAAATAAAAAGAACGGTGTTGTAATTATCGAGGTACAGAGCTGGGAAGACAGGTATACGAAAGCAAAGAATGCACTGGGCCCTGACATGGTCACAGCATGGCAAGGTTGCTGTTTGCACACGTAAACATGTAACATAAAGTCAAGGCTATAGTCATGGAGTCAACACTGGGGGGATCAAAGCTATAATTATAATATTTATTGGGGGGGACATTGTGAGCACATTTGATGTCCCTCCCATTATATCACCAAACATTGTCATTTTGTACATTCCTGTGATACTTAAACAAAATTTAAAGCAACACATGACAGGTCCTGTTTTGCAAGGTCACTGTACCAGCTAGTATTTCTCGTCATTAGGTTAAATTAGAAAAACAAAAATGAAGTGTACAAAATTTTGCACCTTGAAATCAAAGCAAAGGCAAAATGGCTAATCATTGTTTTGAGAAGGTTCACGGAATACTGTGAGGATTAGCAGCTCACTAGTCAGCGTAGACCTAGTAGTGCAAGAACAGTGTCCATTTTGAGATTCTGAACAAACATCAAGATCAAAAATATAGACTGTTAAGCATTGCGTTCGGGGAAGCAGAAGAGATGCTGTGAAGTCGGTTAAACGGAGATCTATTGACAGAACCCTCCCCCCCACCACCACCAATGGCGCACACACTGGGCATGTCTAAAGGAACTCGAGGGAACAGAACAGGACAGCACAGGACAGGACCATCCATCCATCCATCCATCATCTCCCGCTTAATCCGAGGTCGGGTCACGGGGGCAGCAGTCTCAGCAGGGAGGCC
>JAODJX010000020.1:11248854-11262925 GCA_026776945.1 Isichthys henryi
CCCCCCCCCCCCCCCCCCCCTCGATCCCGCCCGGCTCATCCGATCCTTCTGTGTGCCATGCCCCCTCGTTAACCTTGTATCTAACCCCTACATTTACCAGCTGTTCTAAGTTTTCTACCATTAGTCCTGTGTATTTCAGTCCACGTTCAGGTATGTTTCCCCATTCCATCATTAATGTTGCATGTCTCCAGTGTCTTGTGTGGGATTGATTCCTAATAAACCCTGTATTCCCTGATTCTCCATCTCCCCGCCACTTACCCCACCTAAGATTGCATTTTAAAATACAAAGTGAGATTTTGGAATTACAGCTAGCTGGGAGGCCTAAACTCCATAAATAAAATTGGATTCCTTTGGGGATTTAGTCAGGGACATACACTATATTACCAAAAGTATTGGGACACCCCTCAAAGTCATTGAATCCAGGTGTTCCAATCTCTTCCAAGAAATTGCAGAGCGGGGTAACACATGTTTTCAGAAGTCAGCAACTGTCTGTAGAGTCAATAGCTATAGACCTCCAAACTTCATGTGGCCTTCAGATGAGCTCAAGAACAGTGTGTAGAGAACTTCATAGAATGGGTTTTCATAGCCGAACAGCTGCATCCAAGCCTTACATGACCAACTGCAATGCAAAGCATCACATTCAATGGTGTAAAGCATGCTACCAGTGGACTCTAGAATAGTGGAGACATGTTCTCTGGAGTGACAAATCACGCTTCTCTGTCTGGCAATCCGATGGACAAGTCTGGGCTTGGCATTGTGCCATGTTTAAACTTTGGTGGAGGGGGGACTATGGTGTGGGGTAGGTTTTTAAGGGTTGGGTTTGGCCCCTTAATTCCAGTGAAAGGAACTCTGCAACATTGGAAGCTATTTTGGCCAATTTCATGCTCCCAACTTTATGGGAACAGTTTGGAGATAGCCCCTTCCTGTTCCAACATGACTGCGAACCAGTGCACAAAGCAAGGTCTATACGGACATGAATGAGCAAATCTGCTGTGGAGGAACTTGACTGAACAGAGCCCTGACCTCAAACCGATAGAACACCTTTGGGATGAATTAGGGGGGAGACTGCGTCCAATATCGGTGTCTGACCTCACAAATACTCTCCTGGAAGAATGGTCAAAAATTCCCATAAACTCACTCCTAAACCTTGTGGACAGCCTTCCCAAAATGTTGAAGCTGTTATAGCTGCAATGGGTGGCCAACACCATATTAAAGCCTATGTATTATGAATGGGATGTCATTCAAGTTCATGTGTGTGTAAATGTGTGTGCAACTGTCCCAATACTTTTGGCAATATAGTTTATATAGTAAGACCTCGGACATTCGAGAGTTTATATTCCAGAACCCGTTATGAATGAGGAGGATTTGCGGATGTTTGATAAAGTCACTAAAATGGTAATATGTGCTTATTTCTATAGTTTAAACCCTAAATATGCTCCCAAAAACACTTAATTTAAAAGCTACCTCAATACATTACCTTTAAAAACCAACCTTTTCAGTGTTTATAGCAAATGCGTCTGGAGAGGGAAACCCGGGATGCATTTGCTATGTACGTAAACATTAGCACCTTTCAAGAAATGTATCGTTTTTGTGCACTGAATTTACGTTAACATATACTTACTAATGCAAAATGGTAAATTAGCTATTTCCTAATATTTATGTAACCATTAGCGTTGGACCGGGGAAGCAGGGACAGGATGCAAGGAATCAGGGACCACGGGGTTTAATGAAAAGGTAAAGACAAGCAGGACAACGGATGACCGGACTCAGGAATCATACTTAAACGCAAACTTAAATACACAGGACTAATGACAGCAACTCGAAACAGCGGATCACACGAGGATTCCACACAAGTTAGATAAGGGGGCGTTGCACACGGGTGGATTGGACGAGCAGATAATGACCGAATTTCAGAATTATCAGATAATGAAATTTACAGTACAGGTTGTACATAAAAAGGAACATTTCCATAAGAAAGCCACATTTTTTTTACTGATTTATATTGTATGTCTTGAACTTTCCCCAAAAACACAGTAGAATCTTCATTAATGAAATTTTTCTTACCAATTTTACACTTAAAAGCATGAAAACGTATAAATTACTACGAAAATTAAACATATACACTTCTGTAGGGATTTTCGAGGATTTTGCAGATGTGTAAAAAAAATTTTGGTTCCAGTGAAATTTTTGCAGATCTGTGAATTCACGATTCACGAAGCGCAAATGCACAAGGGCTTGCTGTATTCTGATGCTATATAGCATTCACAGACCCGGGGCTAAGCCAAACTTTCATAGTTAATGGCTGCTCTTTTTTACTGAGCCAGGCATCATGTAAATACATATATTTTTATTGTGTCTAACGAGCACTCAAGTCAGTCACATTTTATCTTCAAATTAGAAAAACACATATTTGTTTTTTGGTGGTGCTGAAACAGCACAGTGAATCAGTGTGTAACTCTGTATGTTTTTGGATGGTGCTGACATGCAGTACGGTGGGTCAGTGTGTACCACCAGTGTCTCACTCTGCCCGGCTTGAAGTTTGACTGCTCCATTTCTGTTTTTGGATTTTTCATGTTCTATCCCCATTTTGTGCATTTACTCTGGCTACTTCGGTTTTGTCCCATAATTGAAAGACACACAGGCTAATTAATGCTTCTAAATCGCCTATGGTCTATGACTGTATATATGGTGTGAGTGTAAATGGTAAATGGACTGCATGTGGAGTCTACTAGGTGGAGGCTGCCATGCAAGGCACCAACCTGATCACCGGGAGCAATTTGGGGTTCAGTGTCTCACTCAAGGACACTTTGATGGGGTCAGGAGGAGCCAAGGCTCGAACCTGCAACCCTCCAGTTGCCGAACGATAGCACTACCTCCTGCGCCACCATCTTCCCCAGTTTGGTGGAGGAGGGACTATGGTGTGGTGTGTGTGTGTGTATGTGCCCTATGACGGACTGGCATCCCAGTCATGTGCCCAGTGCTGCCTAGGATGGGTTCGAGGCCCCCAGTCACTCTCCCCAGGATATGCAATTGGAAGATGGATAGATGTTGCTGTCTATTTCCTCACAAGAAATATTTTCTGGCCAGTGACCAATGTCACTATGCTGATAGATGAAGTAGCTTTAACAGTTTGTGGGAATGCTTTCATATTCCTGATTAATGTATAAGCAATATTTTGTAAAATAGCAATACCATTCCCTGACCAGAGAATCGTTTTTTTTTTTATTTTATTATGATTGTAGAATTGCTTTGCATCACAGATAAAGCTGTAACAATGGGTGTTATCTTCAAAATGGTAATTTGGAAAAACATGCCGAAGGAAAAAATTCTTGGTGTTGCATCACAGACTTTACTTCATATCACTGTTATTTTGGGTCCGGATCCTAACTAGCCAAAACAAACAAAAAAGTATCACTGTCTGGAGTCGGCACACAGGAAATTGCCCCAGGGCAGCAATGCTCCCACAGACCAGGCAGCAGAGATACTACTAAGCAGCATAAATGAGAAGGCAGCATCATCGATTAAACATTAAGCACAGAATACACAGGGCAGCAAAACACAAATGCCATCATGATTTTGGGGTGACTGGAAAGTGCGTGCTAAACATCATAGCAACAAATGCTCCAAATACGAAAGTGCACATCAAATCTGCTGGACACTGACGTCAGATCAGCATGGGCAGCATTCCCCATTGCCCAACAAGTTTACATATGAAGGTTGCTACTCCATCATTCTTCAATTTGGGAAAACCTTCAGAACAGCTTATGTTCCATGCAGCAGCAATAGGCCACTATTCCTAGTTCCAGAACAATTACAACATGCACTTTGCACATCTCACTTTGGTGATCATTGACAAGTGGTTATGGCATTTCATGGTTATGCATGGTACTGACATCCCATTCAGTGTATTCCCATGCCTTGTGTCCTTTAATCCCCAAAGGCCTCCTGAGACCCTTTGCCAGAGAAAGTGCTTGGATGAATGGATATGGATGGAAGAATAGAATAGAATAGAATAGAATAGAATAGAATAGAATAGAATAGAATAGCAGTTATATATGGTGTCAGAATGACAAGAATCTGTTGAACATATTCTCTACTGGAATCTGTTTGGTTTTAAGCACTAAATATTAAATACTCAGCATTTTGAGTAGCAAGTGGTGTACAGTATACAGGCTAACAATTTTATTTCTGTCAACAGACTGTAGATTAAATATTCAGCAGTATAACCTAGGTAAATCTGTGTATATTGCTTTATTAATAGCATGTAGTTATGCAGATAATATATAGTTTTTATGTCAGGCTTTCAAAAGGGTGGCATAGATTATAGTTATGTTACAAATGTGTAACTTAAAAATAAGTAAATACATTTTTTTTCCTTTGGGAATCTGCCCCATTTCTGCAGCTGTGCTTTTATCAAAAACCCGGGAAAAACAGCTGAGACAGACTAGGAGGGGTGGTGGATGCTGGGTCTGAGAATTACAAACAGCAGCGCACACAGAAAAACAAAGAACAGAGTGGTATTGTTTTCTGCAGTAAAACGCCGGTCCCTGCTGGTCCCACAGCAGACTGTTTTCCCCGCATTTTAAGAGAAGCATTCATAAGCATCGAGCGATATCACTAATACACCTGCAGCTTGGTAACATTGCTCAGCTTTTCAGGTCATGTGAAGCCTCCGCCCTCAAGGTCACATGGAGACAAGTGACTGTCCTAGTAACCTGCAATCATGTGGGTTTGAAGCTTCTAATTCTGCAATCTGAAGGGTGTTGATTAATTTCCTATAACCCCACATGTAGTGCAGGCCAGTTAAATTAAAGTAGTATGCCAATGCATGACTGTAGTCCTTTGTTTTAACGTTACTCGATGGAAACTGTACAAGCAAAGATAATTCTACAGATCAATTAGATAACAACAGTGCTTCAGGCTGAGGTCAGTGGATAAACACCATAACATACAGCTAAATAAATAAAACAACACACACACATACATTTATATATCTGTATTACATTTCTTTAAATAATGGGGTAAATTTATGTATTTATATACTACACATTTGGTTTACACGTTTGTACAGTTTGTACAAGTACTGGTCTTTCGGGCTGATAAACTAATGATTGTCTTATGGTCTTAGCAATGGACTATTTTCAAATTAAAGACAGTGTCTCATATGTAGGCTTAACCAAGACGTTTAATAGTAGTAGTCTACTAGTGGATTTATGTCATCCAGACATCACACCATGGTATATAATATTTCAACTGTATTTTAAGAAGCAGTGCCACTTTTAGAAATCTTGGCGATAAAATCTGTTGAGTGGAGGGGGGGTCCACAAGATGCAGTTTTGCATTAAGGAAATACCATGGTATGCTGTGTTATCGTTATACTCATCAAGCTTAAGTAGTAATTCTACTAATAAATGTGTTTTTGATTCATGTCAAAATAATATCTTCAAGTACAAACATGTAAGTAAAATGTGTAGTAACTGTGGAGTGAGTGGGTTAATGCACTCCCAGCAATGCATTATACATTTTTAATACACTACACAGAGGCAACAGTCCTCTGATTTGTGTCAGGCAGTTCTTTGCCTGCACAGCCGTGTGTTTACAAATGTTTACATGCTTGCCATGTCGTACTTAACCCTTACGTAACAGCAACATTAATTACTTTTCTGGTCACGCAATAGAAGAGTCACAAGTAATTTTCAAAGGAATTAGCCATGCTGTGGGATCACAATGTAATATGCAGTCTATGACTTTTACTAATTCTGAAGATATACTTATACAATAGACAACTATTCATGTAGTACTTATAGATTTTTATACATGCAAATTAACTATCAAGCACATAAAAATATTAATATCATAAACATTGAATTAATTCTTGGGCACTTTAATTTCTTGTTCATTCCACACAAGTGAACTGTATAATTTAAAACATGCAAAATGTATTAGTGAGGACATGATTTGACATTTTGCAAAGAAGTAGATGCCTTGTTAATGAAACTTTAACGTTCGTCAATCAGCCTGCTGTGACAGCAGGTTATACAAATTAATCGAATCACAGAATACGGTCTTAAAATTTGTATTGAACTCTGTCTATTAGATTGGTCATGCAGATGGTTTATGAAGAATGCTGGCATGGAGCCAAATATAAAACCCTTAGGAAGGTGTTTGGAGACAAGAAATGAAAATTAGCTCATAATTAGTTATAGTGGAAGAGTTTGGACTATTACACCAAAATGAAGGTACCTCATACAATACAGAAAGTATGCAGCTATATGACGCTGTATAAATACTGTAAAATAAATTGTAACTGTAAAATATACTGTACAATACATTTATTGTTATGCAGACATGGCTATTTGTCTAAAACTGAAAAACACATCAGTTCAGACATGCGTCGTGGACTTTTCGGTACCTGCCCAGAAGGGACCAGCCAGTCCCTGCCAAGCTCACCTGCTGATCAACAAATTAATATAACATTTCTTCAATCAGCATTTTGAGTACTAGTGCAATGCGACCTTCTGCAGCATGTATAGGAGGTCTGCATGATTAAAGCTTTAGGCTGTCACACAGTATTATGCAGATGTTATCCCTTGAATAGACCTGTGAACCATAACCAGGAAATTTATGCTAACCAGGACACCCAGCACGGGAGCAAAATGATTTACATGGCCACAACTACAAATCACTAATTTAAACAAATCTTTGCTTCCACATGAATTAGATGTCCTTGTTGTTACAAACACAAGGTCAATGAATAACATAACGAAGCCAGCAAGTCCGCTGCCAGAGAGAAGAGGCGATGGCTGCAGCTTCTGTGTGTAAAAGCGGCTGACCCAGATCTCGAGGCACGGTGCTGCCATCCCAGCTATACGCAAAGCCCAGAGCTATCCGGCTTTCCACATCTAAGGCACCACATGGAGGAGACTGGCGTGGCTGCACGAGGAAAACACATTGGCGCTCCCCATGAGACAGCTCCCATCCTCATCCTTCACACCTCACAAAACAGCTCTGCACAATTCTATTAATAATCAAAACCGAAAATAGGCACAATATTAACAATGTTTATTCACTGAAGATGGTTCTTCACACGCTTAATTTTGATGGTTTTCTCAGGTGGGTTATGTTCAGATGCATATGGACATTCAGTCAGTAAGGTTTAGTACACTTACTCCATTTATTAAGAACAGGACACTCACTTTTAGTTACTAGTCCTACTAAGGTTTTCCTTCTTCAAAATGATGGGATGTAAAATATTAAATTGAGGCATATTAACGTGTAAAAGTTCCTGCATCTTTCATTTGGCATCATCTCCATGTTGCTCCAGGTTTGCTTTTCAAACTCCTGATCACCGCAGGTAACTGAATGGAAGCTGACAAGATGCAAGTAAGACATTTTCAGAGTAATGCTGAGTATAACTGCAAAAGAATTCTTCAACAAGCAAAAACGATCAAAAATCATCATGTTATCTTACTGTTAGGAAAGACACGGCCCCAGTCTTATAGGTTCTCCCGTACATCTGCGTTCATACACCTCTGGATGAAAGGATTGTCAGGAGGACTTATCCTGTAAACAGCTTTTACTCCAGCTTACAGCTTCTGCACCTCAGCACTTGAACACAACTGATCAATGATGGTTCTCACTTCACTGAATAGCCAGAGAAGGAGATATCCCCAGAACTGTCCAGGATCCCAAAAAAATCAATGCGTGTCCATTTCCTTTTTGTGCCGGAAGGACCTCTATTTCTTCTATTTTTGTCTAAGCATCTCTCATGTTGGTGCATGAAAGCTACATACATATATATAAAATGACTTCTGATGTTTATAATAAATATAGTTGTCCAATGACTGGTGATAAAATGGAGAATAAATAGAATTCCACTGAACTGAAAGTGTGATGTACCTCTAAAATTAATGCTTGACGTGTTTTCTGGAGGATAGTTCAAATTTAAAAAAAAGGCAAGAGCATGTGTTTTTGGAACAATGTTTTTAAGCTTTCAGATGCATAAATATACATTACATCCAAAGGAGTCACAGATAACCATAGGGAACAAAAAACCTGCTTAATTTTCCCTTTCCCCTGACCAGCTTTGGTATGCAGGTAGCTGAGTCTACCTTTTCCACTCCAACCTGCAAAAGGACGCCATTCCCACAAGCATCAGTTTGACTAATCTTAGACCCATAGCACTGAACTAGTGTTCATTAAAAGTACATGGGTATCAGAGGAAATTGATCTGTCACTAGTTTTTGATGGTAAGAGGCAGAACAAGGAAAACCCACTCTTAATATTGGTTGCAATTCAACTACCAATGACACAGATTGCAGAAATTACGTAGCACTTCTCTTTGCTAATTCTAGGATAACACTATTATTCTTCCAGATAACTGGGCCAATCATTCATGTTAATTAGAAGGGAGGGGATCCTCTCTCCATATAAGATCTAGTGCTTTTCCAGTGCTGTGACATTAATGATAATTTGTACTTGGGATTTCTCAAAGCACCCTTACAGCATTAGTGACTGATCACAGATATAACATTGCAGTTCTACCAATGCCTATTAAAGTCAGAACCCATCTTTATTACTAACATACTGATACTACGATGTATTGGCTTCTTCACATGCAGCCAGAAAACACGTCCTCCTAGTCAAATTGTCCTTTGCTGGATTTTCTTCCTGAGGTCCCAGATATTGATATGTACCATTGAAGTAACTATTTATGACATCAACTACAGATATTGAATGAAATAATTAAAGGAATGTAGTTGTAGGGGAAACCCGAGGCAGGATACAGTGTGGTGTCAGGGCTCAGACGGAGCTGCAGGGTATTCTCACCGCCAAAACATCTCAGTGTTGTTTAGTCCAGCTGGAACAAAGCATTCTGTCAAGTGCAGGCCACCTCAGGCTGAAATAACATTCTGCTTTTCATTTAATACTGCCTTTTAACAGAGGACTATCCAATAGAAAGGCCGCAGGAGATAACAACAGTGAAAAGCAGAATCAGTCATATCACTATTGTCAGACGCAAAACAGGTCTGATTCCATTACAGCAATACAGAAATAAGTTGTTCATTTCTTTGCTATGATGCCTCTCGCTCTCACTTGGAAGAAACACTGCCTCTAAAACCATCCTTTGATGTTGCAGGTAATATATTTGAATCCAATAATTTTCCATCAATTAATTGTGCCTGTGTAAGCCTGTGTAATTGACATCGCTCATATGACGAAGCAGTTATCAACCAGCCATTGCCCACACGTTCACAACTGCTGAACATATAAAGCCTTGAGTCAGAATAGAAAAACTAGAGAAAGTGCAACACCTCCCTTTGAAACAAGGTGCAAATGCGTTGAAGGAAAAAAAGAGGCTCGTCTACAGTGAAATGGACAGAAACAAAGAGTGCAGGCAGTGTAGCACATAAAACAAAGTTTATACATTATTCTGAGAGAAACAGGTGCCATACACATTTAGGGAGTCTGTAGTGTTCTTTGATCAGGAATAATTTATTATACATGCTGTGATATGTAATATATGCTGTAATACAGTTATGTTGTGTTATCTCGCCAACCCCGCATCCCTAACAGTGTGTTGAGTATTCAAGCCCAGGAATTTAATACAGTCCTTTCATATTCTTACCTGTGCCTGCAGGAAAGGGATATTTCCAATTCTTCTCAATTCAGCCAGAATAAATCCAGACTTGAGGCAGTTGAAGGTCAGTCTCTGGGGCTGCACTGAAGACACCTTGTTTGCAAGCAGAGAAGGATAGGCTGGACCCAACACAAGAAGCAGCTATCCAGAAATTGTGAGAGCAGCTCAATCTGCTGCTCTCCAGCAGGCTGTGTGTAGAGCTTGTACAGGCTGGAAGCCTGTTCTGGAGGGATGTGTCTGAATGGGGGTCCTTTCTCCTTTAAGGGGGACTCTGGAGGGGCTGCGCACACAGGCTCTTTTCAGTAGGGCGATGGGATTTTTACGGGGGCGTTGGGTGGTGGTTCCAGCTTTGTGAGGACTGGTTGTCTGGGATACAAAAAACTCTCCTTTTTACACATTATATATATCATAGACATATAAGTATTTGGAACAGCTCCTGCCTATGGCTTCAGCAGTAGGACATGAGAATGTAATTATCTGGTGTGTGTGTGTGTGTGTGTGTGTGTGTGTGTGTGTGTGCGTGTGTGTATGTGTGTGAAATGAGTGTGAAAAGAGGGATGTGTGAAAGGGAAAGGAGTTGTATCAATGCTGTGGATGTATTTCATGGAGAACATAGGGTGAGGCAGGACGGGGCAGAGAAATGAAAGCTATGTTATTATTTTGCTGCAATGCACAGAATCACCAGAGCCAGTAGTCACTCATCCATATTATTGGGTGTTTAGCCAATCGGCTGGAAGCCTATTGTTCTTGCTGGTATTATTAAGCTTCCAAGAATTGTACCAGAAGCCCTCTGGCTTCCACATATGGTTATCAGTCCTTCAGGACTGTCCGTCTATGGCTGTTTCTGTGGGTGGTTAGAGCCAGAAGGTGACCATTTCTGGATATTAGTGTTCATCGCCTTCCTTTTGTAATGTCAGCAGATTGTTCGTAAATAAGGCTATAGATCAGCTGTTCCTTTATAGGTGAGGCTCATTTATAGGTGAGGCTCATGGACTCAAGATCCTTAATGCATTGGGCCCATGGGTTATGGAGGGCATTTTGTGACAATATTCAATAAATAAATAATAATTTAAATGGTCATTTAAATGATTATTTATAAATATGTCATTTAAATGATTATTTAAATTGATATCTAAATTATTTTTTAAATAATCATTTAAATTGTTATGTAAATGATTTCTTCTTCCAGTTGTTCTCATTTATAACTGCATTTTGTCTGTTGTGTCCTGGGGCAGTTTATCCTAACTTCCCAAAATCCTTAATAAGCTCTCCTAACTTTACGGATTTCATAGGAGTCTGAAATATTTGAGATTAATAAAAACAACATATACTGTCTGCAATAAACAAATTAATAACCACAAAAGCTAAATATATTTTTAAATAGTAAACATACACAAGATGTGATATTTACTAAATTTATTATTAAACTATATTTTTTAAAGGCAATATTTACTTAAGAGAGTAAATCCAATATCAAAAAAGATAAAAAATAAAATGAACTTTTCAAAAACACACAGAAGCCAGCAACAGGCATATAAAAAGCTTTTATCCTTTTGTCTAGTACAGTCATGACCATTGTCCTCACAATATCATTATACTTAAACCTAGTTATTCTATTGGAAAAACATAGAAATTGTATTCCAAAATTAAAATGGATCAGATTTTATGCTTCAGCACAGAGACATGACTACACAAACACACCAGTTGTAGCATGGCTGGGATGATGTGCCAGCCTGAGCTGATAGATGTAACACTGCCATGTTCTAACATGGTTCAGTAGTAAAAGAGAGGTTTTTATTACAACAGATGGAAGAACTAGAGCCTTAGTCGTATCATTTACTGCCTGCCTCATCCAGTGATGAATAATAAATAGTATTTCTGAAAAACCAATTATACAAATTAGGGTGTGGTGTGGCACACAGTAGCACTGTCACCTCACACCTCTAAAAGCAGGGTTCCGCTCTCCATCCTGGTTCTATGTGTGTTCTCCCCCTGTCGTCAAGGTGAATCGGAGTTGCCAAAATGTGAACATCACCCCCTCCCATATCTGCACTGAAGGAATTCTGCCTCAGGGGCCACAAGGCCCGGACAGTATAAGAAACCAGTAACTGCAGGAACTGGGAGCTGCTCACTGGATAGGAGGTGCTGCAGTGAGCTGTGCAACAGGGCTCAAGTGCTGATGATAGAAGGGGCCTGAGAATAACAGCTGACGGAGAGGCTATACGTGGATTACAAAATAGGACTACAATCTGACACTATACCAGACAAGATAAGCAAATATTGCGCTCCAGGACAACACTCACGCAGAGCTGACTTCTGAGTATGTATCAACTGTGGGACTTCTAGTATTAATTAAGTCTCAGGTGATAAGGATGTCCCTGTGCAAGCAGCAATTCAGCTGGACCAAGTCCCTTTCTGTCTATTATTTAAAATTCTGCTAAGCAAAAGCAATATGTGCAGGTATCTATCATATTCAGCCACAAAGGAATGTATTAATGTGAATAAACGTGCTCTATCCTGCTAAAATGCATATACTTGACAGTAGTAGCATAGTCCAAGATTCTCAGAACCCATTGTTGTTAATCATATCATTGTCTGAAACTATCACAACAGATTCCTTAATATTTTCAAACCCAGGTATACAAGGGTGTCTGGGGGGCCAGAGCATGGCTGTGACATGGCTACCGGGATTGTGTCCCCTCACTAATTTCATTTTTTGAATATATTTTATTTTATTTATATTTTATCTCCCTTTTTGCTACCATGCTGATGGTTCCAATGAGGCTGAGTGTCTCACATCCTTTTCCTTTTCAGTCATAAGTTTGTACCTTCTAAAGACAGCAGAGGGCCTTCAACCAGGTCCCCTTAGAAACTATTAAAGGAGTTAGGGTTAGGGTTACCTCATAGTAAGCAGAGAGCTGACAGTGCTCTCCCAGGAACTTTTGGGGTACCATGGAAGTAAAGGGCCCCCAGTGACCTGCAGGTTTCACTTACATCATAATGAATATTCTACTCTTATTTGTGCCAGAATCCTGCCTCCAGGATCCTGTGTGTATGCAATTAAACAAAAAAGCAAACAAAACTAATTATAGTGTGTTACTACATCCATTTTCTGGTCAAATTGCATAAAACTGGTGATCATTAATCCTCCTCATTATATGAAACTTCAGTTAATTAGCAGTCACACTTTAGGGACATTTAAAATAGCAAGAGCCATTTGACTGTCTTAAGCTTTCATTTACAAACTGTTGTTATGATATTTACGTGTTTCCTAGTTGATTCCTATTTATATAAAGAGCACAAATGCAGAAAATCAGAAATGAATTGGTTCATTATATTCTGACTGTCTTCCATGTTTAAATATACTCAAACAGGATAGTTCATTTGTGAAAGTTTCAACCAAATTGGTAAATTGTCATGATCACCGGTTGACGAACAAGCAAGAAGAAGGGAAGGACGAGGCTGGCAGGCGAGGATGCTGGATATGGGGTTTATTTAAGGTAAGATAGGGAAGATAGGGCAGACGGCGACGAAATAACATTAATAAATAACAGACCTGGGGAAACTGACTTGAATGCGGACTGAAATACACAAGACAAGCCAAAAATAACAGGAAACAGGTGGATGCACATTTAATGCTACCCACATTCCGATGGATATCGTTATGATTATTAAAAATTTTTCTTGAGTGCCATGGGAAACATTATTTCCCCAAGAATGACACTATTCCTCAGGTCCAAGAAACTAATAAAGGCTCAACTTCTGTATCTTAGGTTTTGGATATATCATACATACATATAGCTGTTATATTTAGCAAGACTTGTGCTTAATAATAATGTACTAACTAGCAGACTGAGACATTGCGGCGGAAGGACTAACACACACAATTAACAAGCACTGGAACAAAATAGGACATGGGAAACACAAGAAGGTCAGATGCCGAACTGTAAGGTACACACACGGTGGGAGATTTATATTAAGCTATAGACACGTGAGAATTGAACAGGGTTCACATAAAACATGGGAGAACACAGACCACCACTGGGAACAAATAATAACACTATCTAGAAACCACAATACAATAAGGGGCTGTTTACAATGTCCCAGCATGCTCAGCACATCTCGCCTGTGCTACGCTAATATATTCATATGCATATGTATTGAACCTGAACACATGCATGCACACACACACACACACACACACACACGTGTACAGATACACACTCACACATATGTTGTTTTAATGTCTTTGTGGGGACTCTCCATTCATTTCTACAGGCATAACCCAAATGCCAATTATGGCCACCTAAACTCCTAAGCAGCCCTATCCGTCGATCTATCCATTTTCCAAACCGCTTATCCTACTGGGTCGTGGGGGGTCCGGAGCCTATCCTGGAAGCAATGGGCACGAGGCAGGGAACAACCCAGGAT
>JAODJX010000020.1:11269436-11281555 GCA_026776945.1 Isichthys henryi
AAAAGGAAGAAACCTTGGGAGGGACCAGACTCAAAGGGGGAGCCCATCCTCCAGGGGCCGGCAGGGATAGTCAAATACAAGTTGACTACAAGTTGGTGCTACCCACAGTGAGGAAATTTGTTCTTTTGTCTTGCTAGCTGTTTTAATCCTGGGACATCCTTGGTTGCAGCTCCACAACCCCTATATGGACTGGGCTGAGGGTCTGCTTGCAGTCTCACTGATTGTGTCACCCTGCCATCCAGAGTCTCCATGGACAGTCCTATCTCCTAGGGTGAAACCCAGGTTCTACAGGAGTATCAGGGCTTTGCTGATGTCTTCACTAAAGCTAAGACATTTGTCCTCTGTCTGCACAGGAGTCGGACTGTGCAGTTGAGGTGATGGAGGGGGCATCCTTGCCGAAGGGTCAGCTGTTCGTACTGTCCTGGCCAGAGGAGGAAGCAACAGAGATGTATGGCACAAAATATAATCCACCTGCCACGTCATCCATCTCTTCTGGGGTTTTCTTTGTTAAGAAAAAGGATGGAGGTCTCTGCCCATATATCGATTTTTGACCTCTGAATGCTGCTTGCTCTTACCTCTGATCCCCTCAGCAGTGGAACAGCTTCACCAAGCTTGATCTTTGCAGCGCCTACAGCTTGATCTGTATCAAAGGTGGGGATGAATGGAAGACGTCCTTCATCACCACTATGGGTCAGTTTGAATATCTGGTCATGCTTTATGGGTTAACTAACAGTCCTTTGATGTTTCAAGGGTTCGTGAGCAGCATCTTCTCTGACATGCTGAGTCAGCTACGTACATCAATGATATCCTGTTCTATTCCTCCTCCCCCGAGGAAGATGTCCAACATGGGTGCTGCAGCACCTCCGAGAAAATTACATTTTCATTAATGGTGAGAAATGTGAATTCCACCAGACCACACTCAAGTTGTTCAGTTACAAGATCCACCCTGGGGGTATAGGCATGAATGAAGAGAAGGTGAAGGCCATTCGGAACTGGCCCCGGTATACTGTACAGTGAAGGAGCTACAAGACTTTTTGAGCTTTGCCAACTTTTATTGCTGGTTCAACCAAGGATTCAGTGTAATAGCTGTCCCTCTGACTGCTCTGCTGTGAGGCCATCAAAACACTCTTTACTGGAACCCAAAGGCAGAAGGAGTTCACCAATGCCTTAATTTTAATAGTTGGGGGCTGTGTATGGCTCAGTAGGCTAAGCCTGTGTGCCTACAATCAGAAGGTGACCGGTTCAAACCCAACCTCAGCATGTCTATGGGTCCTTGAGCAAGGCCCTTAACCCCCAGCTCCCTGGGCGCCACTATGGGTGGCTACCCTTCATAGATAATTTACTCTAAGGAAAAAGAGCAAGTTGAGGAAGGCATAAAGACAATTTCAATAAAGCATCCATTTTTATTATTTAAGACAGCTTTTTCTCTGCACCAGTCCTCCAAAAACCTGATCCCACGTTGCCGTTCATCGTCAGAGTCGATGCCTCCGAGGTGGAAATGGGGGCCATCAAGTTGGCACTGGAGGACTGGCAAAATCAGCTGGAGGGTGTCACTTACCCATCTGAGGTACAGGCCAATCATTGCAAACTCAGATATCTCAAGTCCTCTAAACCTCTGAACCTGCGACAAGCTCAGTGGGGACTCTCCTTCATCCACTTTGAGTTCAAGGTGTTATGCCTTCCCTGGATGAAGAACATCAAGGTGGACACCCTCTTTCGCCAGCTCACACGTCCAGATGAAAATGAAGAACCCATCCTGATCGTACCTGATTCTTGTTTTCTAAGTCTTGTCACTTGGGACCATGATCACTTGATTCGAAAAACCCAGCACAATAAGCCTGCTCCAGCCAGCTGTGCTGCTAGAAAGGTCTATGTTCCCTCTACACTGGCTCAAGGCAGTTTATGCTGTCTTGCCTGGTCTGTGCCCAACAAAAGGCAGACGCCCAAAGACCTGCAGTAGCCTCTCCAGTAGCCTCTTCCCTACACTTCAATGTCCTTGGTCTCATTTAGCTTTGGACTTCATCACCAACCTGCCTATATCCCAGGGAAAGACTGGAATACATAATGTAGTAAACCAATTTTTGAAGATGTGTCAGCTGATATCAGAGTCCAGGCCTGGGATCTTTCTGTTCTACAGAGTTCCAGGAGACATAGTGTCTGACAGGGGGTTACAGTTCACTGGCAGGGTCTTTGGTGCTTTCTGGGCAGATCTTAGCATCTCTCTCAGTTTGTCTTCCAGCTACTACCCGCAAAACAACAGTGTGATGGAGAGGACCAATCAAGAGGTGACAAAGACCATCTGACTGATGTGTACAGACCTTCCCGTTTACTGGGCCTGCTATCTACTATTGGTAGTATACACGGAACTCCCATCCTTAGGCTGACACAAACGTGTCTCCTTTTCAGTGCATTCTGGGATATGAGTCACCCTTTTTCTCCTGGGACTCTGAGCCCAGTTCTGTTCCAGCAGTGGGTTCTAAAATAAACATATGGTGTGGCAATGGACTGCCCAACTCTTGAATGAATGGTCCTGGAGGCAGAAACATCCAAGGTCAACCGTCGTCGCCACCCGGCTTGTTCTTCGACCCGATCAGTGAGTCTGGCTATCCACCTGGAACCTCCACCTCCCAGATTACCACAAACTGCCCCCCAGGTACATTGTCCAGTTCTATGTAGTCCAGCCGGTGGGGTCTATAACCTTTTGCCTACAGTTCCCCCACATCTATTGGATTTTATTATTGTTTCATGCTTTCCTGCTGAAGTGAGTCCAGAACAGCATGGCTTTTCCCCCCAGTCCACCTCTACCCATGCTGTTGGATGACAGTGAAGCCTACGTTGTCTGTGCTCTCTTTGATTCCTGGCATCAGCAGGAGAAGCTGCAATACCTAGTGGACTGGGGAGATTAAAACCCGGAGGAATGGGCCTAGGTTCTAGCGATGGATGTCCTTGACCCAGACATGTGGTAACCTCTTCAGCAGTTCTTGTTTATATCCCATGTAGTTTTGGCCCTACTTGCCTGCCATGTTCCCGTATGCTCCTGTTTCCCCCAGATCCCTGTGTTCTCTCTACTCCTGTCCATTGTCTCCTGTGTAAAGCTGACTTCCCTGGCTTACTTAACCTTCGACTATATGACCCCACCATGTCTCAGCATCTTGATTTCGCTTCTGTTTGCCCCAGTACTAATAAAACCACCTGTTTGTTTGGCACCTTGATTTCTCCTGAGTTTTTTGCCATGACACAAATAGGTAGACAAAAATCAGTAACACAAAGCTACCTAAAATGTCTTTAAATCTTTCAAGTTTATTGCATATAACCCACAATAAACAATCAAGCTTTTGTTAGTTTTATCATTTTCCTCTCATCACAGTAACTCTTTCCTTGGATTTGATGAAATAGTTTTGTTTATCACATAAGTAGTATGAAACCGATTAATTATCCCAAAGGTAAAAAAGGTAATTTTAGACAGTAAAGATGTATAATCTGAGTGATTTAAAAAATAATAAATTAAAAATTAAGAAAATTAATATGTCACGGTAATGAATTTGTGACAATGACCCAATACTCCCCTTTGTGTTAATTCTGCATTAATTTGAGGATTCAATGCATAAATACTTATTTTGATATGTTTTAATATTAGATGCAATTAATGACAGTTAATCACAGTAAACAACATTAAAACGCATGACAAAAGACAAGTGTTGTAGAGTCATACAGCATTTGCAAAATAAACCCTAGGAAGCATAATGATATAATATATTCAAATCCCCATGCCTTTCACTGCCTTTGATGACATTGAGAAGTCACTTTGATGGCAGCATTCTGGGGGATATCCAGGCAACCAGTGAGCCAGCTCAGTTATGGGCGGACCTCTGCTTGGGTGCAGACCTCTGCAGGAAGCTGCTTTCAGTGATGACCCATTGCTTCACATCCCTCCATCATTTACTGTCATAAAATGCAGTTAGACTGTCAGTTGTGCAATTTTTACAATCCTTTATTTATTGATTCGTTTTTGAAGGTCTAATCTATGGCCTAAGAACTGAGCTAACCCTTGCTTAATTTAACACAAAATCTAACCATTTTCTGATGATCATTTAAGAATTAGCACCTATATTTTAAAAAGATTTGAAGCCTCTAGTTCTCAAAATGCAATATGATTGGCTATAATTATACACTAGTAATACCTTCATTTTCATGCACGTAGCACTTCACCAAGGCTTGCCAAGGCTCATTTTACACTCTCTGTCACTCCCTTACTATATAGCTGAATCATTAGTAAAGGTCACTCATTAAACAAATTTTGTTTTGAGCACCTAACTCTCTCTGGAATAATATCAAAGAAATAACGAAGAAACCTGGAAAGGTACCAGAAAAGATTCAGTGGCCTGACAGACTCTGTGCTTAAACTGATATTTTCTGTCATTAACACTTTGCGTGTTCTATACTGAAATGATCAATTAAAAGCATAACATAATACTCAATGCAAATATAGATACATCTCCACATAGCATATAATGAATATAGTGTGTTTGCCTTCAGAATTTCTGTGCAGACTTGGGGCTGTTTTTATACGTGTTAGAATTTTTGCATATGAAGATGGGGTGTCAGGACTTTAATAAGTGCATATCTTTTCCACTGCATACCCACGCAATAACTCCTAGAGGCAAAATGTTTCAAATGTTGATTGTTGCACAGAAGTGGGGTATTTCTGTGAGAAACACATTGAAGTCTCCCTTCTCATCTGTGACCGATAAATTTCCCAAATCCTATTGCATCTGTCTGTTTTCCCACCTCCAGCACTGACTCACACGTCTCTAGAAAGAGAAGATTCCTCCTCTGCTGCTAAAAATAGAACAGAAAAGGAGATTATAAAAAGCTTACAGTGCCAACCTGTCTACTACACAAATCATCTGAAAATCGAATGTAAAATAGAAGTTTTTCACCTAAGCTATTTGTATCTGCTACCATTTTCTGTTTAGTTGGTTGTCTACTACTGATATGCAGAGTAACTGGAGGAATCACAGCCTGCATATTCCCAGTGTCACCTGTTGTTTTTCATTGCTTCTTTAATAGTTTGAAGTCTATTTTGAAGCTGTTGTGAGGGACTCGCAAACAGTTCAGCAGAACCAGTCACCGAAAGCCTCCTTTGTCTATGTGTTCCCCAGTGTTTCTCTGAGTTTCCTCATTCACTCATTCAGTTTTGTTGCTACCCTTGTCATGGCTACCATGCTATCCGTTACCCTCCATCTTGCAGAGATCATTTACCTCAGTGCACGCTACTTCTCAAGCCAGCCTTCATCACCCTGGCAGACACCTTAATCCAACCTGGGATGGCAGCTGTCAGTTCTATGCTGCTCATGCTGAATGTAGCTATGACAGATGCCTGCAACGCCGCAGAAGGCGTGGGTGCTCACCCATCCTCATGTAGCCAAAGATCAAACTCCGCCCTCCTCCCACCTGGGGGAATGGCGGCAGGAGGGCCAGGTACACCCCCGAGCAATCAGCATCTTCAAAAAGGCATTGGCTCTAATCTCGTTAATGTATCTCCGAATGACACTGTGATCAGTACACAGAATCGGCAGCTTTGCTTAATACAAACAATGCAAAAAAAAACAATGTCCCACAGAGAGAAATGCTACATTAAATAATAAAACCAGAAATAAATAAAATGCTTGCTTGACCTTGGTGCCTAAAGGCAGGAATGACACAAAGAAAGGTAAGATGGCAGAATGCCATGCAGGGCACATGCACCACTGGTTCACAGTTTGCCAGAAGAGAGAGGATCCTCTCTGCAGACTCTGGCCTTTGACCGGGCTGCTTCTCATTAGCTGGACAGGAGCTGGCAGGGTGAAAGATGACTTTGTGGTATCATCCTGTGCCCTGCTGCCTTTTCCTGGCTTCTGACTCCTCTCCAATCCTCTCAGTTTCCCTCCTCAGCCCAGTATTTCTCATTTTAGATTCTCAGCATCACAGGGATTTATCTGCCACTCCCCTGGGACAAATGTCGGTATTAAATATAGTGAACAACCATTTTCCTTTTGGTATTTTATACTAAAATTTAATGTATTTTTTAAAATAAATCAAACACACACTTAATTAGTGGGAAAATGCAACACTTCCATCTAAGATGAAAGCAAATACACAAAGATCTTGCAACAAGATAGACTCCATTTTTGTGCTAACGCAGTGATTTATATTTGCATTACAGGAGGTTGACCTCTTATTAATAAAGACAGGAAAGCCTTTTAACACTTTCAGCTCTAAGTGCAAAACCAAAATATTGTACTTAATTTTCATTTATGAGGGCACACTCATTGTGAACTCAAGAATTAAGGCCACATCATTACCTGTCAATCATGTGACAGGTCCCAGAAACAGAGAGGCACACGTCTACTGTGCACACTGCCAACATTTACAGCACATTCTGCACCATCACCGTGATTACTGGCAGGTGAAATAGGGTGATGCCAGTCTGGATGTCAGAGAGTTTGTAGCCTAACAATACCATTGTTTAGACACCATGCTAAAGAAGTGTATTGAGATTTCTGTTCTCTCAGAGTCAGGATTGTGCAAACAGCCTGTAGTAAAAATGAAGGACTCTCCTCCAGTGAGGAGGGGTGGCTGTGCGGCAGATGGGGGGCTGGGGGTAGGACGACTCTGTGGCACCGGGGGGGACAGGTCTGTTGTGGCAGCGGGGGACAGCTCTGTGGTGACGGGGGGCAGCAGGCAGAAGAAGTACCTTGCACTGATGCCCAACTATCCTTCCATGCCTGGACATTTAAAAACAGTGGTAGAAATGTGTAGATGTGGGGTGAGCTTTGCAGGGAGAGCCAGTGAGGAACAAGCTGGGAAGCAATCTGAGTATTTTTTTTTTTTACTAAAGCAAAGCAAAGACACTGATGAAATTAATATAACGTGGAATTTCTGAGCAATCTGTCCTTATTGGGTCCAAGCCGGATGGGACAGAAGAGGAGTATCATTTCACCTTTTGTCAGGATTTCCCAATGTAACTATTGCAATTCATTAATTTTTTTCAGCCCTATTTAAAAAATTGACTTTCTCTACCCAAATGTTGCCTAAAAGAGCACTGCAATCTAAGAAGGTAAACCAGGATACCCACAATGCTGTCGGGAATAGAGTGAGGGAAGGTGTCGCATGCATGCGGCTGCACACCTTTGTAAATCCCCCAGGGCCCCCCTGCTGTTTTGCTTTTAATAGACCATCTGCTACATCTGACAGCAGTGCGGGATTCTGCCAGGCAACAAGGCAGAAGCTTCTGTAGACCCATTTTCACTTTTCAAGGTGCCACATCCGAAGGAATGAGATGCAGGAGCTCTTATCTTCCGAGAATTGTTTAAGAAACAGCTAACTCTCTATGCATGCCTATATACATACATGCATATAAAAACACATATATATTACCTTGCAGAAGCAGAGCCGCACAATATCCACCAAAAGATTTTATATATCATTTCAGTGTTACTTTGAGGTGCAAAATGACTAATTTTATACACATATAATGTTCATAAATATGAATTTAGTTACATTACAGGCATTTAACCTGAATATGATTCCTATTACCCATTCATAGCATGGTGTGAGATAGATGCTTTGTTGGGGTTTAATTGTTAGTTTTCTAAAAAAAATAAATAATTGCAGGACTCGTATAAAATCCATCACATTATGCAGTAATAACACAAAGAGTTTCAGTGCATGTTTCTCACAGAATTTTTTCCCCCTTCTAAACGTGCTGTTGCTAAGAGACCAGCGGTCTTTCACATTTTCCCTGACACACTCCAACAGAGTGGCAGGCCCAGTGTTTGCAGTGTGGCCATCTGATTAAGGTGAAGAACACAACACGGAGTACAATGCAAGGCACAATTCACAAAACCATGGCATATGGACAGCACGTCCAGTAATGCAGGAAATATTACTGCCTTCATGCTGTCTAGCCTGTTAAAATTCAGCCGAGAGCTCTCTTTCTATCTCTCTCTCTCTCTCTCTCTATATATATATATATATATTTATATATATATATATTTATGTGTGTGTTTGTGTGTGTATAATATATATATTATACACAGACACATGTATTTATATATATATATATATATATATATATATGTATAAAAACTGCAGCCTGGCTCTTCCCTGTTTCTCATTAATAAAGGGTTTCTTCCTTGTTGTCACTTGATGTCATCTTCCAATTCATGAGAAACTGTCGGAAGTTAATGGTCATCTCTGGCATTAGAATGTCACTTCCGCCCTTTACCTGACTGGTATATGGTCATTCCTAGTGTTTCCTGCTTCAACTTATTCATGTGTACTGCTGTCTTCGAAATTTTGAACCTGAAAGCAACCTGCTACTCAGCATAGCCTTCTGCAAGCAGAACCATGATTAAACCAGGATTTAAAAATGCTGATTTTTTAAAAAATATTGAGTGTATATACATACATACATACACACACACACACACACATACAAAAAAAACGATAGTGCGATGTCCCCACTTTTAGAATCATCTTGCACTTACATGGAGAGAAGCACTAGTGTGTCACTGACACCCAGCATCTACTCTGGACATAGCGAAAGGTTTCAATTATTTACACACAGTTCATTGTATCAGCAACAAGAATATCAGATTAATGAGCATCAAGAGGGGCTGGATGAATAGGTAGTGTATGCACTGGCGAAAGGGACCTTTGTGAGCAGTGCGCTGTTTTTCTTCTTTTAAACCTTGATACTTCTTTTCAGTATCAAGGCAGGTTGTCCACATTGTACATACCTAAAGAAATCTTTGGATGGATTAAGACAGCTGAGGGTGACAAAGGGTATCTGAAAACCAAATAATCTAGTTATGGAAGGAATCCAGAGATAAGACATCAACCACATGCCAAAGGATTGCTTCTGAATAATGAAACTCAAGGTAAATCTAGGTTCTTAGTGGGAAAAATAAATGTTAAAGACAGAATAAACACACAAGCCACACCCCACCCACAAAGAACACAGTAGTTTATTTTATCATCAACCCGTAAGGTGGCATTTCGAGATGAAGAATTGTGAATGTTCTGGCCATTGATTGTGGGTGTTGAGCTTGTTGGGTCAGCAGTCCTCTTCTACTGGATTTTCTAGTTTCACCCACCTGAGCCACACTGCTAAAATTCTGTACTCCTCTCTACAAATGACTATTAGTCTTTGATTCCCTAACCAAAGACAAATCTGTTAAGGCTGGGGGCTCTAATCCTGAGTCCTTGGCAGTCAATACATTTTAAAAGTGTAACAGAATCAATATATCACTGATTTTAAGTAATCGCTAATCATACAGATTCACTGATTAGTTGTAACACAACTCAATTTATATATAGTTTTACTTTATTTATGCAAAGTAGTATACACAGTAGTACACATTTGAAAAATGTGATTAACAGAGGTAACAGCTGATTTGCCATAAACACAAAGTTCTTGTTTCTGTTACCGCATGAGGACAATACCATAAAGCAGTGGTCCCCAACCTTTTTGCCACCACAGACCCGGTTTCCGCAGACCGGGGGGAGGAGGGCGTATTAAGAGACATGCGAAGACGTATAACGGTCCCCAACCTTTTTTGCATTATGAACCAACTTCATGTAAAACAATATTTCAATGGATCAGTGTAGAAAGAACTAAAAACAAAGTGCGTAAAAACACAACTCACCATCCCACTGAATTAGTGGGAGCCCTAAGCTTGTTTCCCTCTTACGAGCCGGGTTGGGGGACAGAGCAGAGACGTGTAACAAAGATAATGAGGTGTGCAATATTTAACTACAGTAAAATCCAGTTATACCCGATTTCAAGGGACCTGGCAAAACAGTCCATTATATCCAAAGTCCATTATATCCAGAGTAGGTGTATGCCCAGAACACAACTTCAGGACACCATTTACTCATGTCACACCCCAGCAGACACACTTGTGGTATAGATTATTATATTGTACATGTAGTAATCCAACTTTACCTGACCAGATGCGTGACTATTAATAATCCTGAGTACATATCTGCGCTGGATATCACGGGCACGCCACGTGCCTTGTAGGCGGAGCCTGCATGTCCGTTATAGCCGAACAAAACTACAGCTAAAAGTGGCCCTGGGGACTAAATTGTTTGTCAGTTATAAGCGAAATTCTGTTATATGCAAGTCTGCTATATCCGATGCCGACGGGACCAGCGGACCTCGTTCATTATAGACAATATTCCGTTATAAGCGAATCAGTATCAAGACTCCGAGAGGACCAGGGGAGCTGGCCTGTCACCTGCTGGTTCCGAGACCCTGAGGGGACCAGGAGAGCTGGTCTGTCAGCTGTTGGTACTGAGACCCCGAGGGGACGAGGAGAGCCGGTCTGTCACCTGCTAGTACCGAAACCCCAAGGGGACCGGGGAAGCTGGTCTGTCACCTGCTAGTACTGAGACCCCAAAGGGACCAGGGGAGATGATCTGTGAGCTGTTAGTACCAAGACCACGAGGAGACCAGGGGAGCTGGTCTGTGAGCTGCTGGTACCAAGACCCTGAGGGGACCAGGGAAGTTCGTCTGTCAGCAGATGGTACGGAGACAACGAGGAGACCAGAGGAGCTGGTCTGTGAACTGCTGCTACTGAAAAGCCAAGACGAGCAGAGGAGCTGGTCTGTCAGCTGCTGCAACAGAGATGCCACGAGCACCAGGGGAACTGGTTTGTCAGTTGCTGATACTGAAACCCAGAAGGGGCTAGGGGAGCTGGTGTGTGAGCTGCTGGTACTGAGATACTGAGGGTAGCAGGGGAGGAGGACTGTGAGCTACTGTCAGTACTGAGACACGAAGGGGATCAGGGAAGCTGGTCTGTGAGCAGCTGGTACCAAGTTACCGAGGGGAGCAGCTCACTACTGGCTGCCAGTAAGCCCTGGCTTCCAAAGGGCCCAGTGAGCTAGTGGAATGTGAATAAGAGAGACATAGACTCTGTGTATAATACCTCCAGGAAAGAAAAGTGTGGGATACAGATGCCTGGAAGACAGTTTGGGGCAAATAAAGAGAAACAGGGTAACTATTCTTTAAAATAATGGTCTACCAGCACTATTATTTCTTGAGTCCCTCACTCTAAAATGTACGTGACCATCCTTAGTTGCTGTTCTCTGCCTCGTTTCGCTGCTGCCCATTTCAAAACTGCTTCAAGCTTGTGCAGATCCGCTGCCTCTTTCGGTTATTATGCTGCTCTTGTTGTCACAGGGCTATTTGTTGAGCTCTCTGTACCTGTATGTGAACAAACCATTTACTAACAAAATGCTCCCTTTTCTCTGCTTTCTGTGACGCCTCCTACTTGGGGCCATCTGCTCATGCGTCATTAGATCATGAACTAGACTGAGACAGTTAGCCCATAATACTGTCTAGGGACTGGACTCACATGTTTTCTGATGCACTGTTTCAGTCCTCTCACTGACAGACCTTTGTCACCTGACCATGATCACTCCCACCCATATTGTTATCTTCTATCATTAAAACATATTCTATATATTCTTTTCAATTGGTTTTGTCTATTGTATGTTTATTAAGTTTATTATTAAGCCATTATATCAGGAATGAACCTTTAGTGGATTAATGAATTTTGGGAGAAATAAAAATGAATTTTGTTGATTTGATGGTCTCTGGACAATAGCTGTAAAACACAGTGCAAGTGCTTTGTGACAGCAGTTAATTTTACATGGTGTGTGATCACATGAAAGCACAAGCAGACCTGTCAGGAGCCCAATTTGAATGCTGGACTGCTAGCAAAAGCATATCAATCTGCTATACTGAACATATCACTCTCAAGTTTAGGGGTGCCCTCAGAGAGTGAAGAGGCAGATGTCAATGTTTGGAACATAATGTTGCATTACATAACAATGGTGGATAGAATCAGGAGCTACAGTATACCATGTAAAAAACTGACTATAGGGGGTGGCATGGTGGTGCAGTGGTTAGCACTGTTGCCTCACACCTCTGGGACCCGGGTTCGAGTCTGGGTCATATGTGTGTGGAGTTTGCATGTTCTCCCAATGTCATCGTGGGGTTTCCTCCGGGTACTCCAGTTTCCCCCCACAGTCCAAAGACATGCTGAGGCTAATTGGAGTTGCTAAAT
>JAODJX010000020.1:11286211-11300746 GCA_026776945.1 Isichthys henryi
TTCTTCGTAGGACTGACCACCCGGCTTTCGACCCTTACGCCTGCCCCTCGACTACGTTTCTCGCCTGATCCCTGGTTGGCTTCTGTCTGCCTTGCCCCAATAAAGCCTGTGCAGATTCGCACAACTGGATCCCTGTCTCTCTGTCTCGGGAGCCCTGACAATGTAAATAATATTTACAAATGTGAAACGTGGAGTAAACATTATTCCTGAAAATTCTCTTTTAAAAAAAATAAAATAAAAATTAACAATGAACAATGATATGAAAAAACAAGACATACAACTTAAACCAAATGCATTCACTGGGCTGATGAACCATTATTCATATTCAAATAGAAATAACTACATTAATGTACAACTACGACCATTGATCTACAGCAAATATTTACCTTGGATACTCCTGTGGTTGTGTCTGTTTTGTGGGTGGGGGGTGAGAAGGTTGGACAATGTGATCATTTATCCTGATATTTTTTAAATTAAAATATTGTATATATTTTTAGATATCACCCAGCCTCAATTCATTTAATGTTTTGTTAGCTACTATCATTAGGTTGTTACTGATAGACTTCAGTCATTTAAGTGTTCAGGGAAACATTATGCAGTGTTTGTCACTGTGATAGTTAATTATTTTGATAACCATAAGAACCAGCTATTTACTTTGCTTTGAATGCTCAGTTTTAACCTAACTAACAATTTGTCAATTCAGCGTAGCTTTCCAAAAAGAACTACAAGTAAGGGTGTAATTTCATTGCAAAGTCAAATTTACACACATGCAAGAGAATATTTTTTGTAATTTGTTCACACTGATTTTTTGCTGCATTTTTATTCAAATGTCACATTGATCAAGCCATAAACAAAAATACATAAAGATAACTGATATGTCATTATGCCTGGCAGACTTACCTTCGTCAATACCTCCAAATAATGAATATTCCATGCCGACAAACTCCACATAACCAATACACATGCACAAAGACTTAATTTTCAACAAATCAAAAATTTTGTAAAGGCATGAGACAAAATAATGTGAATAAAAACAAAAATATTATCTGGATTAGCCGAGAATAAAATAAAAATATAAAAAAAGATAATTAAATACTGACATCTACTGGAAGACCCCTAAGAAATCTAACCAGGCATTCATTGAGTAGATAAATTTATCAGCATACTTAACTCTGCCTTTAATATCTGATGAGTGCACCTGTACCTAATGAACTGCACTAAAGTCTTCCACTCACTGGGCACAGGAAGTAAAGCATCTGTCTCTTGATGACACCATGGTCTCTGCTCAGGTCTTTACCCTCTGGAGTCGGCGGGATCTGACAGAAATTCCACCAAACCGTTTAAATAACTCTGCGGGTTTTTGTCATATAAACATTTGAAAAATACCCTCAGAAACCTTGGATGGTCTACTTTTCAAATATATATAGATCTAAACTAAATATATTTTTACAGCTTTGTGATATGAATAAAAAGAACAAGAGTGACTAACTTAGGAGTCTGCGTCTCCCACTTGCAAATAGCGCTATTCGCTTGATAATAGCATGATAATCCGATAGTTGGAATTGGGTAAAGAAATATGAGAATACGCCCATTGTGACTGAAATAAACAGGAGCACATGTCTGGTGTTTGCAGTGATCGACTACAATATAGCACATGGATGTGCTGCTGAAGCTTTGTGCCAATGTTGCCACTTTCAGGTCTACCAAGTTGTGCTAGCAGACCACTGCAGATGATTCATCACATGGCAGCACATCTGATACTCAATCGACCTAAGCGTTCTCATGTCACACCTCCAGTCTCTCTTCACTAGCTCCTTATCGGCACTCAGATCAAGTCCTTGTAGCTGGCTTACTGATCTATTAATGGACAGGCAACCATCTCCATAAAAAAGGCTCCTCAAGACCAATGTTCCATCTTGCCCCCTTCGCTCAGCAAACCAATATGTGAGAAGTGTCTCTCCAGACTGTTTTCTTGCGTGGTTCCCCAGTGGAATGAGCTGCCAAACCGTGTCTGGACATCAGCCTGCCTCTCTACTTTCAAGAAACACCATAGACTTATTCCATAAATTCCTCTACTTACCTGATTCTTCATTGAATGCTCCGAAGCTGCAATTACTAGCCCTTGAATAGTCTTATTACATTCCTACTTTATTAAAAGTTGTATGGAGGACTTCCGTTTGAGCTTTAATGTAGTAGGACGTGAGGCTGGGAGCTCCCGCCGATTTCGATTAAAATTGCTATTCATTTGCGTTTTTTTCGCCATATTTTCAGTCCTGTTTTATTTCACTCCTGTAGAGCCCCCCTCGAGTCAAGCTAATTGTGATATTGCTGCTCTAAAGGTCAAATTGCTGGACTCGCTGAGGAAAGATA
This sequence comes from Isichthys henryi, assembly GCA_026776945.1. Lineage (NCBI taxonomy): Eukaryota > Metazoa > Chordata > Actinopteri > Osteoglossiformes > Mormyridae > Isichthys > Isichthys henryi. Next base: position 11,288,582 of record JAODJX010000020.1, read on the forward strand.
TTGCTGATATTTTTAAAAAGGAACTTCAGGCTACTCTCGGGGATGCTTTGTTTACTATCAGGGCTGATCTGCAAGCGGTGAAGTTGCAGCTGGCAATCGATAAAGCTGCTAACAACGCTACCCTGTCCAAACAATAAGGTACGGTCGGAGAGATGGAGCACGCACTTACTATGTGCTCCGATGATATCGCCGAGATTAAAACTACTACCAGGCTGGAAAATAAATGTGAAGACTTGGAGTCTAGGTCACGGCGTAAATGTTAGGATAGTGGGAGTATCAGAGGGCCCTGACACCTGTAGCTCTGCTGCTGTAGCTGCTTTGCTAAAGGAAGCATTTGATCTGGTAAAGGAGCTGCTCTTGGACTGTTCCCACCGGACCCTCCAACCCAGACCCAAGCCCGGTGACCGTCCATGTGCCATTGTGTGTAGATTTCATTACCACAGTGGCTGTGTTGACATTTTACGCCGCGCTAGAGAAATGCCGACAGATTAAAGTCGGAGCCTCGACCATCTCAGTCTTTCCTGACTACACTGCCAAGGTAGCCGGGCTCGGGCTGCATTCAATAAGGTCAGGCAACAACTTTGTGGCATTGAAGGTACTCGGTATGGTCGGATTCATCCTGCGAGACTTCGCATCACATATAAAGGAGCTGAGAAAGACTTTGTTTCTGCGAAGGAAGCCAGCGATTATGTCAGAACCTTAATTTCTGGGTGAGCTTCACTAGCCCTTCAGTTCTGTGCTGTATTATAACTTAGAGTTTATGGTTTCACTAGCCTTAATTCTATTTGTGCAGGGTTTTCTTGGTGTGTTGCGCTAGTTAGTGTATTGTTTGTTTTCCATTTCCCCCATTCTTATTGGCCACTTTTATACAGTAAGACTACACTATATTTTGTGTACTTGTACTTCAGATTAGCACAACCTCTTTCTATGCTTTTTGCGTCTAGTTGCACAGGTCTTTATTTGTATTTCCACATGCTTTGCTACCTTATCCTCTTGATCAGTGTGGGAATTTGATTTGTAGCATTGTGGGGACCATTTTAGTTGTTTTGATGGAATGGTCACCTTTAAATGAAACAATATTGTAATGTGAATTTTTTTTTTTTTTTTTTTAAACATGTGTTTATTGCTACGCGCACACTGTCAAACTGTGTTGAGGTCAGTGGGAGTGTTCTCTCTCTTACTTCTGTTTGTTTTGGTGAGTCTCCAATTGGTCCAGTCACTAAGGTGGTCCAATTCGGTTACTTTGGGAAGTACTGCTGTCTCCTTTGTTCGGTACTTATGTGGAGACTTTGGGTATCTTTGTGTTTAGGGGTATCTGGGGGGGAGGCTGTCCCATCTCAGCTGTTGTTTTTTTTCCTCTCCTTTTTTATGGCTAATGGCAATATAGATTCCAGCCTTGCTGGGTCAGGTATGCCTCTCAGATCTATCAGTTGGAATATCAGAGGTATGGGCAACCCTGTTAAGAGATCTTTAAGTTTTTACACACTTGAAACGTTTAAATTCTGATATAGCATTTTTACAGGAGACTCACCTTCACATTAAAGATCATCATAGGTTATGTTGCCCTTGGGTGGGTCAAGTATTTCACTCAAACTTCAATTCTAAAGCTAGAGGAGTCACCATTCTTATCAATAAGAAAATTCAATTCTCACCAACCGATGTTATCGCTGATAGGAATGGCAGATCTCATTGTTGCTGGTACCCTAATGCAAAAAAAGGTTTTGTTGGTAAACGTATGTGCCCCGAACTTCGATGACGCTGAATTCGCTAATAGATTGCTGAGTAATATTCCCTTTTTGAATACTCACTTGCTGATCCTTGGAGGAGATCTAAATTGTGTTTTTGATCCAATTTTGGATCAATCTAATCCTCATAATCGGCTGTGTCTAAAATATTTTCAGATTTTATGAAACGATCTTATTGACCTGTGGAGATTTCGTAACCCTTCAATTAAAACATGTTCTTTCTTCTCCCAGGTGCACCACTCTCATTCTAGGATTGATTACTTTTTTATTGACAGAACTCTAGTTTCATGTGTAAATTCCTCTGATTATTCAGGTATTGTAATTTCTGACCACTCACCTTTATTACTGGACATTCAACTTTCTACCTATAAACATAGTCCACCACTTTGGAGATTCAATTCTGTTCTGTTGGCAAATAAAGATTTTTGTGAATTTATTTCAAAGTCTATCGAGGAGTTCTTGTCCTTCAATCAAAACAATTCCGTTTCATATTCATTGCTATGGGAGACACTTAAATATTACCTGAGAGGTCAAATTATTTCTTACTCTGTTCTTTCTAAAAGAAAGATTAATCCTAGGCTTAAAGAACTTTGAACCTTTCTCTGGGACTACTGAGGCAGCACCTTGATTTGCAAGCAGAATTTGATTTCATATCAACTAAAGAGGCAGAATGCTTGTTAATACGAGTCATGACTGCGTAGTATGAATATGACGATAAGACAAGTCACTTAATGGCTCATCAGTTATGATGACAAGCCACTTCCCATTTGATACCTAGTATTAAAAACACTTATAAGACTATTACTACTGATCCCTTGGAAATTAATTCTATTTTTAAATCATTTTACTCTTTGCTATACAAATCTGAATTTCCTACAGATAATGCTAAAATGAACGAATTTCTTTACAACCTTTCGAATCTGGTTATTGATATGAATATTGTCGTGCAAATCGACTCCCCACTCTCCTTTGAGGAAGTATTAAACGCTATTACAGCTATGCAATCAAACAAAGCCCCTGGCCCTGACGGGTTTCCGACTGAATTTTACAAAACCATTTATTGGTAAATTAGCACCATTACTTTTATCTGTATTTAATGAATCCTTGGAAAGGGGTTCTTTACCACCAACTTTAACACAAGCCTCTCCTACTCAAAAGTGACAAAGATCCAAGCTCCTGTGGTTCCTACAGACCACTATCTCTGCTTAATGCTGATGTAAAGGTGTTGGCTAAAGTAATTGCATCTCGCTTAGAGGATGTGCTTCCTCAGATTATATCTGAAGAGCAAAATGGCTTAAAGGGACGTCAATTGTTTTTTAATACCCGTGCACTTTTTAATATAATTTATTCAAAACATCCAGCTGAACTTCCTGAACTTGTGATTTCTTTAGATGCTGAAAAGTCTTTCGATAGGGTAGAGTGGGAGTACTTGTTTGCAGTTTTAAAGAAATTCGGATTTGATGATAAATTTATTTCCTCCTCTATTCGCCCCCTAAAGCCAGTGTTCACACTAATGATGTTTATTCTGGTTATTTTGTTCTGGATCGTTGATGTTGTCAGGGTTGCCCTTTGTCACCTTTGCTTTTTGCCATCGCTATCGAGCCTCTGTCCATTACATTAAGATCGTCCTCTGTTTTCAAGGGAATCACCCGTAACGGAATTGAATATAAATTATCGCTGTATGCAGATGATTTGTTGTTATAAATTACTGACCCTACATTCTCCATCCTTACTGTTTTAGGTATTCTGGAGAACTTCAGCACTTTTTCAGGTTATAAATTAAATTAAATCTGGGGAAAAGTGAGTGTTTTCCTATTAATACTGCAGCATGTCACCTTCAACAGTCTGATTTACCCTTTCATTTTAGTCCATTGGGGTTTAAATACCTAGGTATTAATGTGGCTCATTCTCTATCTGGCCTTACATCAGCTAATTTCATTCCCTTTATCTCAAGGATTACATCTGATTTTCAAAGATGGGGTAATCTCCCCCTTTCATTAATTGGTAAGATCAATGTTGTTAAAATGAATACCCTACCTAAATTTCTGTTCTTATTTGTCAATTTCCCTTTTTTTGCCAAAACAATTTTTTGCCTCATTGGACAAGATAATTTACTCTTATTTGGGGAGGGAAGCCACCGAGGGTTCGTAAAACTTTACTGCAGAGATGCAGATTTAGTGGAGGACTTGCATTACCAAATTTCCTAGCCTACTACTGGGCTGCTCATATCACTAAACTTTGTTACTGGTTAAAAGCATCTGGACCCTCTTCTATTCCGGCTCTGCTTTATTCCTCTTTACCCATAAAACCCTCTCTGTATACTGATAATCAAGTGATTCTTAACACACTCAAGATCTGATTTCAGTTTAGACGGCACTTTAAATTTGTACCTGCATCTTCGTCGGGTCCTCTACATAACCATTTATTTCCCCCGTCACTCTTAGACTCGACTTTCTTAGTGCGGCATGACAAGGGTATAACAGAACTCAAATATTTATATGTGGGTGGTGTTTTTGATAGTTTTGCCAATTTTGGGAATACAAATACATGAGGAGTCCTGGGAGCAGATCATAGAGAAGGTACGATCTATCAGCTCTTGTGCTTGTCTTGGACTTATTCAATTTAAGGTCATACACACGGTACATTTCTCTAAGTCTCGACTTTCTGAACTATTTCCGGAAGTGGAAGACAAAAGTGATAAATTCCACGACTCTCCTTGTCATCTTAGCCATATGTTTTTTCTTTGCCGAGCTGGGGGCTTTCTGAGTGGGTTATTTTTCTACTATGTCATTTGTTCTTGGGGTAATTCTCCAACCTTGTCCTCTGATTGCAATATTTGGGATTCCTGATCGCTCACTTGCACTTAACTCTACTCAAAAGGATGTTATAGCTTTCACGTCCCTATTATCAAGACGTTTATTATTTATACATCGGAAGTCTCCTAAATATCCTCTTATTTCCCGGTGGCTTAAAGACATCATGTTTTTCTTAAAACTTGAAAAAATTAAATACATGTTGAGAGGAAGTACAGTCAAATTTTTCCATAAATGGTAACCATTTATTTCCTATTTCACTAATTTAGAGGTACTATCTGATGGAATACATGCCTGTTACGGTTATACCTATGTAGTGTGGTTGTGGTGAGGCATTTGTGGACAGGGGTAGGGGGTTGTTCATTGTTTAAGAAAAGGAAAAAAGTAAATGGTATTTTGTAAGTGAATGTATTATATTGCATACATGCATGCATGCATACATGCATACATGCATTTTTTTCTCCAATAAAAATTTTTGGAAAAAAACAAAGTTGTGTGTGTAGTTGTGTAGTTGTTGGGTCACTCTTGCTCCAAAACTGCTTACACCTGTACCTGGGCATTCATTGCTCAGCATAGCTGCACTTATGCCTAGCTGACTCCTTGGTAGCACGAATGTTTACAATGTACTATTTGCCTCGCTTGTACTTTGCTCTGGACAAAAGTGTCTACTAAATATGTAAATGTAAATTCTAAGCCTCCAGCTCACTGGAGACACTGCACTGCACTAAGGTCTCCAGCTCAATGGGTAATGCATGTACCTACCTGGAAACCGGCTCCACAGCTGAGACAATGTTAGTCAGAGTAACCACGTTCTCTGCTTGGCTGGTCCTCTCTTTCCGGCTGATGGAGAGACTGGTGACAGGGGACCACTCCTGAAAAGAGACACGATCATGTGACCACAACAGCAATCAGCAACTGCAAGGTAATAATTACTAACCCTTAAACAGTCATACCACTTTTAAAATGCAGTCACCTTCAGTTCGACTGAAATATTTAACATACAAAGAAAAGAAAAGCCCGCTGTGTGCAAGCACTTCAGATTAAAAGTGAATGAAAATGCAGTCAACTGTCAGTATTGCAATGCAGAATTTATACATCAGCACAGCACGACTCTGGTGCAAATACATGTTAAAAGAAGACATCCAGGTTTGGCGGACTCACTCAATAATGCCGGGTTAATCAAAGAGAACTATAAGCTATGTGCCCTTTAGCCTCTTGGAATAGCCTAGCCCCTTTTTATTTAGCTTAATTTAATTTATAAGATTCCTTTATCTCAAGATAATTGGAACTAAAATGAAAGCTAGCCTCGCTTAGCCACATCATTCATGTTGAACACACACACAAAAAATTTGACAATTTTTTTAAATCAAAGTTTTACTTACTATGTAAAAATATTCCGTTGTAACTTACTTATGGTCTTAATCCAGCTGACCATCACAGTCTTTGACAATTACATGTGCATAACATGCAATGTCGATATTAACATTGCTCATCATGCATACCTAGTATTAAGGTCAGCTTTGTGTGTGTGGAGTTTGCATGATTTCCTCTTGGGTAGATTACTCAATTATTTCTTCCCCCTGGCATAAATAACCTTTATCCAATCATCCATCCATCCATGGCAAGGAGTAAACACCTCAAATTGCGGCCAATTCATGGCCATGCCTGGCCCATATGTGTTCCTCCACCATCTCAGGTCCTCTGCATTGCTGGTTGCAGCTAGTGTCTTGCCCAGGTCTTGAAACAGTGCTTTGAATCTGTAAACAGACTTATCCCCAATTAACTAGCACGCCACAGCTGAATGGCATCCATTTCATTGTTAACAAGTAAAAGCCATTAATAATTGTTGGAAACATCATTATTTGCAATGTCAGAAATTCCACAGTTATGATTTGATAGCGACATCATTTTCTTTAGGTAAACATCACACATTACTCACATTAATAATCAAACTATGCCCTGCACACACCGACATGTCCACTGCACAAAGCGAATAGCTGGCTGTACCTGTCGTTGCTGGAGAGGTCCAGGTGCTTGTAAGTGCTGAGCAGGACCTCCTTGAAAAAAAGCAGCCTCTTCTTCTCGGCCTCCTGGGTGATCTCGAACACCTGCTCCATGTCCTCCATATAGCGTGGGTTACAGCGGTACAGGTCTTCCAACGCCCTCTCATAGCGCTGTTTGGCCTGTGATGCAAAGGCAGAGGGGGTGTCTGTCTTAAGAACAGGCCAGAGCATCCACACAAATCAATCTTTCCCAGACTTGATGAAACACTGTACAGATTAGCTTTGTTGACTAACCACAAGGCCAAAACACAGCTATTTCCTTCCGATTAAGAAGTCCTTTGTGAATGTTGAAGTACACTGTAGAGAATTCTCATACCCTCACTATCCACAACATCTCAACAAAACATGTTCTTTAATTTATGAAAAGCTAGAGGTTGCTAGCTTGCAGTGATGCCAAATATTTGGCAATACCATTAGCTTTTTTCCCAAAAGGTTGAAATAATTGTGAGGAAGATGTTCTTAAGGAAATCTACTAAAGAATTTCCTGAATTTCCTGTCACACCTTAACAAAAATCAACAGCATAAATGTGCCGCAGTTAATGACATTTTCTTAAAGACAACAATATTGTCTAACACAATATGTGATAAGATGCTATGGTAATTACACATATTACTATGCAAAATTTCTAATACTGTAATTACATTAAACAAGAACCAGTTTCTAGAACATTTGCAGAGATATAATACTGTACTACATATTCTACACATTTAGAACTCACATGGGGGGACAAACCAGTTCAGCCTATTAGAAAACATTGAAAAACGTAATAATGGAATCAGTAATAATTTCTCATTACAATCCATGTTTCCAGTTTTTGTCACACCAGGCTTAGTGACCTTCTACGTGGTACGTCTAATTCCATCAGTTTTGTCATAACCTCCTAGCAGCTTTGGATTGCTGCGCATTTCATGAAGCCCATGGCAGCAACTTGCAACAATACCACAAAAAAGGGCAACTAAAGCATGTGCTTTTACTTTTGTTATCCTTGTAGAATTACCAAATGAAGTAATGCTCCCTCAACATAACAATAAAACCATGTACTTCACAGTCTGGGATTGAAGAAAAGGTTAATTAAAGACTTCACATCGGGCAGTATAATGGCTGGACTAGCGATTTATTCACTGTAAGTATTAATCATGCAGTGCTTCTACCGCGTGCAACGGATTGGACAGAAGGCCATTGCGATGACCTCAGGGAGAGGTCCCTGCTGGCTGTGCTGTTTGTGCATGCTTGCACTGACCCCCATAACCAATTGCCCTGCATTCCAGCTCTGCAGCTGCTGCAAAAGGTCCCATGGGCATCCAGCCCAGTGTAGCAGACATTCCAATCTAGCAGGCTCATCAAAAACATGCTACTGTCAGTGTGAACGAGAGTCACGGTGCACCCAGAATGCATGAAAAAATGTGCAGGAGCCCCAGAAATGCAGACACAAGGGACTCATAACACTGCCCAAAAGAAAAAAATGACATTAGCAGACTACTTGAAGTAAAATATAGCCATTTAAAATAAAAATGCTGCTACCTATAGGATTAGCTAAGTGCTCACAGTAAATAATAAAGAAACACCATAATGACTTCCACTGGGTGTGCGATGTCACACATTCATATAGGTACCTCTCATAGCGGGCACCAGGCCCGTGCCACACAGGCCCAGTCATGTTTAGGAGTGCTTGGGCATGTGTCGGTGCATGCCCCTATACTCTTGGAATAGCAGAGGCTCTGTGCACTTAAGGCAACACCCTGTTCTGCCAAGACTCAGAAATGCAATGCATTTTCCTAAAAGCAGGGATTTGGGGATGTCTTACCTTTTGGAGTACCTTTTTCCCCCATCGCACCTTAGTCTAATAGACACTCCATGCTTAACTCCATCTTATACATTGCAATATCTCACTCACGCATCATATACTTGCCTTGATGATCTTTTTCTAGTATTTAATAGATGTAGTATAAGTCTTATTGTTGCATTCTAATAAGTCTTTATCTCCCCTCCACTTTCCCTTGTTCCAGCTTTCCATCCCACCTTAATAGTTCCCAGATATGCTGACACTTCTTTATTCCCATGTGTAGTTTCCCTTTTTCCATCTTTCCACCACATCCTTCCAACTTTCCATCCCTTCCCTGTGGCCAGCAGAATCTCTCTACTGCTTCTGAATTCATTGGTTGTTAGATATTGTGCTCACACAAGTCTGGCTACTTTTCTCTGACCTTCTCGGCCTGCTGGCTGCACTTCTCCACACGCTCCTGAAGCTTCTGGACCTCTTCCTGGCACTTGGTGGGATCAGCCTTTGCATGATTCTCTCGGGTCACGGCAGTCCGCTCCTCCTTCCGTGCCTGGTGGTAGCTCTTCTTGGACGACTCCACCTGGTTAACAGGAGATGAGCTATCACAGGTTGGCTGTCTGCCAGCTCCTATAGTACCTACCATCTGGCTGAGAAAGGGACCTTGCCAAATGATTGTGTGAATGTTTAGAATCACGCTGAATAAAACATACAGGGCACATGATATATTTATTGCATTCCCCTGACCTGATGTATAAAGAGTGTGCATACAGGTGCAATCCAAGTGTCTGAAAATACAGAATTAATTTTTTTTTGATCTCTGGAAATACATTCAGACTGTATGCACATACACACAGGTTTGTAATTATATCTTTGTGGGGACTCAGTAACATGACGACTTTAACCCCTACCCTGCTCTAACCTTAACCATATCAAACCAAACAAAAATACGAGACTTTTGGCATTTTTAATTTTTTGATTGCATTCACAGATCTTTGTGGGGACCTGAAAAACAGTTCCCACAACGTCAAATAAACAGGTTTTTATTAGATTGTGGGGGACATTTGGTAGCATAGGGAATTCTTTGCAGGAATGATACTTTCATTAACTTTGAATCCCTGCCCAGCTGCTAGCCTTATACATACTGACTCACAGCTGAACGTCTGGGCATATGGGGGTGGTGGGGGGGGGGTCAATGGCTTGTATGAACACATACATTCAGTACCAAATGTTCTAGGTTAGATGAGACTTTAGCGTAAATCACATATATCTCACACAGAAATGTAGATGGTAAATTCTGGGTGCAAGCCCAGGCTCTGTTTTTCCAAACCCCGGGACACTCACATTCTTCATCCTGCGAATCCATGGCTTCTGTGCCTTACGGAAACCATCCTCAGCCTCCTTGGTCTCCTTGAAGGTGCCAATAATCTGCTTGTGGAAGGCATCCTTCTGCCAGTTCTTTACTTTCTCGCTGTCCTCCACAACCAGGCTATCCCTGAGGCCCATGTGGATCTCACTGAGCTGGTCACCGGCATCCATGAAGGCATGAAAAGCCCTCTTCAGAGTGCCGTACTCTGGGCCTTGAAGAAACAAGCCCACATGGACCATCTCAAACCTCTTATTGATCTCATAGTATATCCCAACCATTAATATCCCTCACAAGTCAGGCTGAAATATGAAAAGTCCAGGCTTTAAAATCAAAATCAATTCACTTATTGGCACATCTATAGAACGAGTGAATGAGTGAGTTAATGTCTTGGGTTATGAGTTCCTATCAGCAGTGCAGTACATTAAATAAATACAAACCTTAATTTCAGGTTACTGCGCAACTACCCACCAGATTACCCATCGTATAAATTTGCATGCTCATTACAAGACATCTGCAAGCAATGTCAAAGTGGTTTGTGAAGTAATCTCTTTAAAGACATGCTTTTTCTTGACCCTAAAAGGGCAATGTATTAATGTCACAAAGGCCGTAGTGCCATCTCACAGCTCAGTGCTGGATTTTCCACACAAGCAAGACGATTATTCATAAAATACTCGAGTGATTTACTAGGTAGCTAAGCATCCAATGGTAGCACTCATGAAACTGGAGTTTAAGTGTGTCTAATCTGGCGTGCAGAAGTGAATTAAACAAGGAGAGCTTGCTTACTTTCCTGCGGTATGCTATTAGTAATGTATATTACTTTAAACTGAGAACCAACATATGTTTCTGTTATCCCCAAGTAGTGTGCAGGCCATTACCTTTTTCCACCACCAGTCTCCATCTCTTAGTCCAGTCAGCCAGCTGCTGGCCATAACTCCTCTCGATCTTGGCTCGCTCCTGGAGACAGAGCACCAGCTCGCTGCTGAGTCGGTGGCCATCGTCAATACGCTTCACTGTGCTCTTGTAGTTCCCCGGCTGAGCAGAGACAGATGCCCGTGACAGCCAACAGCCAGACGGAGATAATGAGATCCTCGTACCAGAGGCATTTCAGCATAACTAGCAACTACACAAAAACATGACTTGGAAACAAATGGGCAAAACACATATTTCAAGATAGAAATGGAATCATAAGGTATCCAAGCATCAATAATAGGTATTTGTTTACTAGTAATACAATGTTAGTCGTTTTGGATTTTTTAGATCCTTTAGATATCCATTGATCTATAATGACACTGATGAACAAATTTTGACTGTCATTTTGTTACACGAATCAGAATAGGTGAATCTTATTATTGTGCTGAATTGAAATATGTAATTGTAATTTCCCCATCAAGCAAAGATTTTGAATGACATAATGAAATGTTTCTCAATGCCGACAACCCACGTTTTTGTTCCCTTTCAGCTCCCTACCAGACTCAGAAACACTGATCTAAAAGGTAGAAGTTTGACTTTCTGCTATACCTGGCCTCATGAACAGCAGAAATCAGCAAGCATGAGTTCTGAGTGCATTTTTGACATCTGCATTAAAAATACACATCCTGATTTGCCAAAATCTCTGTTAACCACTGTGATCAGAAGGTATGAGCTGCACAACGGATCACACAAGTCACTTTTTCATTTGATTACAATTAGAGATCCACCAATCCTATATATTCATTTTAAGCATTTGCTACTTGTGTATACTTTCCTGGAAGATATTCATATTGAACTCTAAAATGTCTCAAAATCCTTAAAACTAGATGTACATACGAGGTGGAATAGTGCATGATGTACGTTTCTAGTAGCCTAATTAAAGATTTTTTGGCATACATTTTGTCCATCTATACTTACTAGTTTATACATATTAATAATATATGAAAGTACAAAATATATACATATTATATTGAAATATTAAAGCAAGAGGTCTTATATTGGAATCTGTATTGTCACTTGTGTATCAGAATTGGATCGGAACTCAAAAAATGTGGATCAGCCCAACCCTAATTACAATGCAGTCCCTCCCTGTTGAGTATGTATAGAGGACGTCTTACCTCCCAGAAGCTGCCAGAATTAGCTGGGTGGCTCACGTCGCCGTTGGAGGACATGGCTAGTGTCACGGCCTGGAGTGCTGGAGGCTGCCCGTCAGACCAGCAGAGAGCAGGTAGCAGCTGAAGGCGAGTCACAGTGGAGGATGGTCAAAGAATGCCATGCAAAGGCCTCACACAACATAGATCGCACAAGTCAGCAGTTTTTAACATACACTGTAAAAAAAGACAATTTTTTAAGAATTTTAAACTGTTTTATATCAGTCAATTTGACTGTAATTCACGTTTTTTTCCTGTTATGTTAAATGACAGAAAA
>JAODJX010000020.1:11308453-11320870 GCA_026776945.1 Isichthys henryi
GAAAGGGTGTACTTGCATTAATATGCCATTATTATTACATCAGTTGAAAATGGTCTCACAACGGCAATATTATTGTTAATCGCAATAATTCCTGGGAAAATTAATCGTCCGGCAAAATTTGCCTGCAATGCCATGAGGACAGCCTTACCATCAGCCTCAAGAAGTTCACCCCAGATACCACAGATCTCTGCGGCCTTCCCTACCCTCAGCTGATTTACCACCCATTCAATCTTTGTGAAATTGAGTGATTCACAGTTGACTGGAAGATCAGCCTCAAGAACTGTGGACCCAGAGATGTCCAACATCCTAGTCGGAGGATCAGCTGCTAAAGTTAGCCCGCCCAGCAAGTCAAAACTGCACTGTCTTTCGTAAGGACCGATCCATCATCTGCCCTGACTGCAAGTCTCCGAGGAACAGATTCAGATGTACATAATGTTTCAATACCTCAGTAAGCAAGATGTGGATCACTAGACCACAGATTATGTATCAACAGCTCACAGATTTGTCTAACAAACACCACCTTATCAGACCTCAGAGCTGTCCTCCTCAGGTCCCGGTAGAGACTGGAGCAACTCGTCTCAATAATATCAAGGGTGCCCTGCGAGATGAAACACCTCCTTCTGGGAACACCAGCAACACCAACACAGCCCTCAGCAACCTTCAGGGTCTTATCTCGGAAGATCTCCCACATCACATTAGAGTCAGAAGTCACAGCCAAGTCTGCAAGTTCCTCACGCTAACTGTATGCAAACTCATCATAAACAGCTTGATCTTGGAGACTAGCCAAGTCCAGCCTCATTCTTTTAGTAGGTGGTAGCCTACTGGATCTAAGCTGAATCTTCAGAGTAGCAACAACAAGTCTGTGGTCAGAATTCACTGGGAACTTTTGTAGACTCTGTAGTTCTGCAGGAACCTCAAACATCTACCTACAAGGATGTGATCGATCTCCTTTGCTGCACCAGTATTGGAGTGATGTGGCTCAGGGTGTTGGAACCAGGATCCAGCAACCCGCAGCCCCTGACCTTTCGCAAAGTCAAGGAACCACTCTTAACCCAGTCTCTAGACCCACGGGGACCAACACAATCCTCATAGCCAGCCCTGTCAGTGCCTGTGGTCGCATTAAAGTTACAAGTGACCAGAGGAGTGTCACCTTGTGGGCACTCATCAACCACCAAGCGAAATTGCAAATAAAATGTCTCCCTCATGAACTCATTTATAATGGATTTCTACAAATGAAATATAAATAAGAATGTTTGTCTATGATTATAAATTCCAAAATCTTCAAACAGAAGTAAAACATTCATAAAGGTTTGCACATTTACAAGTGGTGCACAGCAGTCGTGAAAACATTTTGGAGGAAACAGAAAAAACATCATCTACAGTTTAGATAGAAATGTGTGGCAAAGTTTTACTATATGATGTGTGATAAATATAGAAACATTTCTATAATATCTGATAGACAAGTAACATTCAGCATTTGATTTATTGTATTAAATGAATGACTTCATATGTTTCAAGGCCCTGTGCCAAATTGGGGTATCAGCATAGGAATTAAGTACTCAGAACACAGAAAGTTTAAATTGACAAGCAAAATATAACCCAAATACACAGACAAATATACAAAACAGATAAATAGATAAAGAATGAAAGACAGAAAGAAAGACAGACAAAGAGACAATTCACCAAGGGCCTGCATTATTCAATGATTTCTTGTTTAGCCGGATAACTTGTTGGATTTAAAATAGTCTGGGTTAAATGAAGGAAGATAAAGTCCATTAAAACTGAGGTATCTTAAATCTGACAAGTTACCCAGCTAAGCAAGAACCCTGCTTTGTCATACAGGCCGCAGGTCTATAGTGGGCTTTCAGGCCTTAATTAAATTTGTCAAACCAATGACAGAAACTGATAACCCCCCTATTCTTTCACAGCTGTCTTAATCTCTACTCATCACAAAGCAGTTTTCTAAACTCCTGTGACTTTGTGTACGAGTTACCTTTTGCGCAACACTTCCCATCCCAACACTCAAACAAATGACAGGCTACCTACACGAGCAAAAAAACAAAAACAAAACAAAACATTCCAATGTTGCCTCATACTCATAAGCCAAAGCGTTTATACTTGTTTATGCTCAGTACCTCCCTACAGCAATTCACAGCATAGTTTTTTTGGTTGTCGTTGGTCTGGTTGTGTGTCCTAGAGCTGTCCCTGTAAAATTAAAGTAATACTGTGAAGCAAGGTCATCAAATCATATACATTCCTCTGTATTATTACACGAAAACTGGATTACAATGCTATTGATTTAAAAAGTTTTAATTTAAGTTTTTCAAGCTGTAACCAAGTTTAATTAATGGGTAATTAGGCTTGGTGTTAACTTGAATGACAGATTTGAATGTCTTATTGTCAAGCTCTGCCCCGATGTAATCAGTCAACCAGTGTCAAGCTCATTTTAAGGCAGCTTCTGAAGAACCTACTTGCCAACACACTGTTGCTTAAAGCACCCAATTAAAGCTGTGCTTTTTATTCAAGGCAGGTTGTCGAAATAGGAAAGTAAGGAAGAAAACTTAGAGGAGAGGTGTGTTTTCATTGTGTGCATAACGCATCCTAGGGGAAATATTCAAGCATATTCAGATCAACTACTCCCACTTTATAAAACCAGTTATTCCTAGTGTTACAGGCCCCAACTTGCAACTTTAATCAATAAGATGAATGGAAAACTACAGCCTGCATGCACACTTCAAGACTGTTAAACAGAGCTGTGTGAGGGAGCAAAATATTTCTAAAATTGCAGTTTTGTTGGCAGATTCTGAAAAATCCCATCTAAGTGCAATCTGATTCCCAAGTGAGTCGTTGGGCATGCATCTCCGCATTCAGTGTGTGGCAGTTCCATGAGGCCGCCACCCCAGGAAATAAAGGCCTACTGTTCATCTACTCCGCTGTTCAATACAGTTGCCTAATGAAAGCTGAGTGTCCTCTCCAATCCCAGGGCAAGCCTGAGAACAAAGGAAAGCTTTGTTCCACACCCTTATTCTTTCCATCTTTGCACCAAAGAGGAATGGGAAAAAAAACAGCCACATAACACAAGTACATTTTGAAGCCTCCATTTTCAAGCACACATGAATTTAGAAAGTAAATAAAATTCCAAAAATTCAACCATCACATGCATTTGAGGGTTGGAACAACTGGATTAAAGTTTTGCCAAAAAACATCAAACACTAAACCGAAAACTCAAGTTCAGACTGGAATTGTATGGGGATATTACTACACGAAACATGCAGAGACAAACGGTAAATATTTAGGTAAATTAGAATAAACAGCGCAAGCATGATATCTTACTGTCAGCGACCCGCTTGTATATTTATAACCTCTTCTACGCAAGTGAGCAAACATTTTCTACTGATAGCTAGGACAACCCAACCTTAATAAGAAAAAAAAAACAAGTGAACAGGGATACCTCTACCAGTTGACACTATCTTAGGAAACCTTCAAGAACAGCACAGGCATGATGCATAACATAGCAGTCTGAGTGAAACTGTAGCTCAAACAGCTCATTATACAGCAAAAATGTGAAAGCCTGGTTTTGGTGCCATCAAACACAGAATGAACCAGTTTTCAAAGTTCTTTCCCATACAGCCACTGTGGTGCATTAGGACAACACAAAGCAGAAACCCTTCAAAACACAGGTTTCTGCCAGCTGTGGCGCAAAATTATATATGTGTAAGCCTACATAAACACGAACACACACACACCGTTATATAAGCACCTCTTACATCATTTATGCTGCGGACGAAGGCAGAAGCCTCTGCGCTGGAGCTTACATTACCATAATACGGCAACGGGTAGCCTATATAATAAGCAAAGCATCCGAAGTTTAAAAAGTACTTATCATAAAAGAAACACAGCATCATGTGCTCATTCACTGTAAATGAGTACAGCATAAAGGAAAATTTCTATTGTATTTTGTAAGCCTATGGAAACATAGCACAGTTAAATCCAGGAAGGCAACAATAAAGGCTTGTTGAAATGCGCGCCTTGGTCCTAAGTATCTGACGAAATCAAAACGGAAGAAAAGACTGCAGCCCCGATCAGCGAAGTGTTCGACTAAATGTTTGCGATAGCTAATGGGAATGACTTCGTTTGTCGCACTGACAATATTATATAAATCATTGCGACAAAGCTTTATTTAATCTTGTAATAAAGCCACGGGTAAAATGAACCACCGACACAAATTTTCTGTAACTCTGTTAGTCAGTGTAAGTTAACATCTTGGTTTTTATTTCAATAGGCACTCCCACGTATGCGATTTTGTTATACGCATTAATATTGCATCGTACATTGCAAAGCGGGACGGGAGAGTTCAGGCTTGATTCTCAAACACAGTGTATACCACAGACAATATGACGAGATTTGCCGCTGTGTTCCAGACTACCAATTGTCCTGTCGCCTCCACTAGAATTACATACGGCTGATATGTTTGTACTTACCAGGGGAAGATCCGCGTTTTTAAAACAACAATAAACTGATCCAAGAAGACTATCTCAAACACAGAAAAGTTATATCCACGTAAATTAATACAGTGCCCTTGTTACCGCAACCAGCGCAGACATCCCAAGTTAATACGGGGTTATTACGGGAAAGGAGCCACCTCCCTGCTTTTGCAAGTAGGCGAAGCGATTTCCCATTTCTTAAGAGGTCGGAAGGCAGGACCATGCGCGATCGCGAAGAGCCGCTAAATCCCTAACTTGTAAACACACGTACTTCAGACAGCTCTGTCAGCCGGGCAAAGGAGCAAACTCAGAAGAACCTTAACTGCATCCAGTTCTCTCAGAATCCCTCTGCTTACTAAAACTCGCTTGCTCAGTCATTGAATAGTACAGCGTAAACAAAATAAATAATGTAAGATAATATAAACAAGATATCACTGATATACATCCTGGGAGGCCATGTATGATAAATAAGTAGGCCTATAAACCTGAAATTGTCCATCTTTCATATTAAAGTAAATTCTGGTTCTTACCTGCAGATGAATAACAATGACTAGAAAGGGAAGTTCATCAACAAACTTCATGTTAGCTTGAAAAGGCCAGCTATTTAATTGCTAAAAAATATCACATTAAAGTCAATGAATGAATTTTGATTGGCTGCTGGTGGCTCCACCCACTGTTTCAATCCTTGAACCGCAGTCACCCAATGTGGTAGCTCGAACAGGAGATTGTTGGACGTGATATCACTCACCTCGGAATTCACTCACTAAGTCACCCCTTGACCAACTATGCAATGTTTAGGGATCCTGCTATCAAAAGTGTAAGAATGACAGTAGTTTAAGGTTGTCTAGAATGACAGATGTCATTTTTGACCAGTAAATAATGACATCATTGATAGATTTTCTATATACCTTTCTGATTGGATGAAATTTGATTGGGTACCAGAGAGATCCCTGGATCATGGACGTACACTAAATTTCGGTAGTTGCTTTAGTGTGACTCCATGCCTGTTTGACTCAAGTTTGGTGGGTTTAGCATAAAAGTTGTTAGAGGGGCAGCAATTTAAATATCCTCCCAGTAAGTCAATGGGGAAAATAGGATCTTTGGTGGGATCTCCCAAAATGATGGACAGTCCAAGAGCTTATAAAAACACAACCCCAACCAGGGACGGATTATGGGTTGTGTGGGCCCCTGGGCAAAACGTTCACGAGGGCCCCCCCCCCCCACCACCACCAGCACCACCACCACAATTCAAGGGCCCTTGGCAGCCAAACGCCCTCCCTATAGGGTCAGGGGCCCTTGTAGGCAGAGGATCAAAGAATGTGGGCCCTCTAAAATAGACAAACGAAAATACATTGTTGATAAGCATTACAAATTGTTCTGGGCTAGGGGCCCCACGGGCCCCCTGCACCCCAAGGGCCCCTGGGCAGCGGCCCCGCTGGCCCGGTCCGTAAACCGTCCCTGACCCCAACACAGGGCTTAATGCGTGGAAAGTTTAATGATTGTACTGAAGGAGGAGAAGCATTTCAAAAATGGGAACAAAGAATAATAATTAAAATAATAATGAATAAGCTGAAAACAGTATGTTGGCTTTTTCAAGGCAACATAATAATAATAATAATTAATATTATTATTATTAATACAATGACACTATTTTTCCCGTGGGGTAATTCTCTTTTCGCCTATGCATCTTACTTTCCACGACACATATATGTAGGGGAGATCAAGCTTGGCAGCGAAGAGCAGACACGTATAGTGGCGCCCATGGAGCTGGGGGTTAAGGCCCTTGCTCTATTAATTGATCTTCCAAAAGTACAGCAAAGGAAATTAGGAAGTGTAACCTTGAGTAACTGGTCTACAGAAGGGTGTTATACTGCAGTTTTATTATGAATAGTTTCTTATGTTGCTGTTGTTTTGGGGGGTCTGATTAGGCAGCAAAATGACTGATAGATTGATGATGACTGAGGGCACTGTAACCTTGGGGTTAGCCGTCGACGGAGGCAACATACAAATGTGGTTGTTCCAGCTCAGTGCTTCTTCATAAGGTTGTTGTACAGAAGCCAGATTCACAAATATCATTGTAGCGTTTCACTACTAAACAAGATCAACGTTTTCTTTAAACACCTTAAGAATGACATGTCGGTCACAGTCACACTTTACAAATCCGTACGCCGTTAACTTAAACCGAACAAGTCACCGAAAATGCAACAGTCCCCCAAACACCCACTTAAACATACAGCCTTCATCGATGAAGCTTGAATCATCACATGATAAAAAAAGATAAAATTTGATTATTGTTGTACTTTTTCGTCAATGAAACTGAGAGAATACATCTGGCACCTGTGAAGGGTTCACATCGCATGTTTTTATTGTTAATTTTAATTATTTTCTTCAGTAAGACACATTCCCCTGAGGGTACACTGAAATTAAATGAAAAGTTAATTATTGCTTTTCTTACTACCTTCTTTATATGCAGACTACTGACTCCCTCCCCCAACGTCCAGTACGGCGTTTAGTTTTTTAAAGGGTTTTTGTTGGAATCATTTCGGAGAAATGTTGAATGCACTCGGCATTCGATTAACTGCGATCTAGGCGCGACTAGTACTGGCTGCCCATCTGAATGTATTATGTGGTGTCTACAAGCTGTAACCTTAATGTTTTTAGTAAAAAAAAAATACATACCGTAACTAAGTAATAAACCTTAACGCGAGTTAGCTATTATTAGCAGTAGTATCCGTATCCGGCATGTTTTGCCGACGCTCCTAGGTAGCTAGCTAGCTACGTCTACGAAAAACTGCAAGAAAAAATACAGAAAAAAGGTAGGCCCAGGCCTTCGGATGCTTTCGTGCATTTTAGCGTCATGATAAAATTTCTTTTGCAAAAAGAAGTTATCGGTTGGTTTTTCGGTGTTTTATGGAGGCACTCTGTCTATTTAGCGGCAATTACCGACTAGATAATTCTGTGACTTTGTGTTTGGTGTTTCTATTGGTATGGCTTTACATTATTTGGTTGAGGGGATAAACATTAGCTAACGACGGCGAGCTGACTTTTTCGTGAAGATTTAAGCAGCTTGGGTGTCCTGTAAGTTTTATTTTATGCTGAAGAGTGTGATGTCTATGTGTAATAGTGTCTACCGTCGGTAATTCCTCATGTATCAGCTGCTGTAGGTATGGAATTAGGCCATCAGTACTATGCTTGTAGTTGGTATGTTAATCGGTTAAAAATCAGTACTCTTTTTTTTAAAAAAGAGGGTAGCCCACGATGTCAGATTACACACGTACACACGTTCTCCCATTTAGTGTACTCTATTTTTACTATTTATGCCAAGTGATATCTTCTATTACACGGACTATGAGGCTAGAATACTTTGTGTATTATTTACCTGCATGGTAGTGTTGGTTATTTGTGCTAGAGTGTCTTATTTTTATTGATTTCTTAGTTACATTAATGATATCCATATATTGGAATGGTCCCCTTTAAAAATACGCATCGATTTGATATCATAATGATTTTGCCTCGTTCCGGTTTATAGTCTGCAGTTCCCGATGGCGTTATACGTATTTCTCATGACAACTTATATATTTAAATTTCACGAGTGTTATGTTGATGATTGGCTTTTGACATGTCTGAAAAACATTCAGATCACGTAGGTGCATATGTGAGATGAGTTTTTTCGACAGAATAAAAAAAAAAAACGATTATTATTATTGTAGACATCACATTTTACAGTATTCTATTAATTATACTGTATATGATTCTTATCATCTTAAGGATTATGCCAGTACTTTTATATTTTTGGGTGGCTCATTTCTTAGGTACTGTATCTCATGGGTGCTTTAAACGGCTGGGAAATTCTCATTTTGCTTGGGTCCTTTAAGGGTAAAGTTTTGGTATAATTCTGACATGTGCATAGAGCATAGGGAGAACTCCTGTTATTTATGCTTCCCTTTAGTGTTCTATCTTGATTTCTCACTTGCCTCCTTTGAAATGATGAGCCCGGCTACCCACCCAATTTCCTGGCCTAGGTTCTGCATGGCCTATGTGTAGCCTTGTGGTCAGCGTCCCTGGCTTGTGGAAGGCTGTCACCCAGAGATGAAGGGTACCCACCAGAAGAACTCTGTGCGGATCCTGTCTGGCCGGGAGCGAGGCGCTCAGAACTGTGGCTCTCAGCGTCTCCTCCAGCAGCTTGTGGAGGAGAAAGCCCGCTGGATGAAATGGCAAAGCCAGGTGAGAAAGCCTGGCTCTTATTGCGAGTCTGCCTTGGAATTTATTCTGCTGCCTGGTCTCACACACTCTTATATCAACCAGTAAGATCTCATGAGACTTTTATCATACAATATTATAGTGCTCGTATAATTAACTCTTGGAATTTGATCAAATCCAATCTGTGATTAGAAGAAATAGGAATGCAAGCTTCTATGTCCAAATGTGAAATATGAATGTTTCTGTATAGCATGGATTTTGTAGTGTCTGGGGGAAAAAAATTGAAGAAACATGCATAGTTCTGTTTTTTAAGATAATTAACAATAATAATAACGGTACTATTATCTAGAATGGTGAATCATCTAGTGTCATTTTTGGCACACACTAATAGGTGTGACAAACTGATTAAGTGTGCCTCTGGTATAATACTTTCAAAGGGTGCTTTTCCACCGCACCAGGTACCGTACTTTCGGTACTATCAGTACTTCCATAAAGTACGAAAAGTATGGTACTACTTTTGCGTCGGTTTTCCACTGTCGTAAAACCTGGTACCGGCGCCTAATGGCATCATCAGTAACCGCCCCTGACTGACATCATCAGAAAACACGGCACGGTATTTCTTTCACTGAATTCAAACATGTTTTCCTGATCCTTCACTTTCCTGTAGTCCTGCTTAAGTTTTTTTTTATTTTCAAGCGGCATTGTTTCGTGTGTGCCCCATTTCTTCCAAGCAGCTTGCTATTACGGCACATACTTTTTTATTTTGAGTCGTGCCATCCAAATCCCGCTGGATCTGTTCATGTGACCATATGGCAATTAAAGCCCATGTTTCCTCGTTTGTCCATCCTTCCATTTTGCTTTTTTATATTTTTGTTTCTGCTGCTTTTCATTTCTCGCTGTTCGCTGTGTATTTCTAAAGATGGCGGTTGTATTTTGTGTTTCTGTACCGAAAGTACCATACTTTGTGTGGTGGAAAAGCACCCAAAGTTCCTAGTGCCATAATGGGTATTAAGGTGCCTTTTGATTGAGTAGATCCTGCTGTTGTTAAAACCACATTTTGTGATTTGATACTTGGGATTTTATTCTTGAAGTCAGTCAGATAATATTTTGCATGTTCACTACTCATTGCCTAACAAGCAAACATTTGATTGTTTCAGCTGTCTTTTGATGTAATGAATTGATTATAGGCTTTTGTGAACTGCAAGTGTTAGGCCTGGTTAGAGTTTGAGCTTGACTGTTGGCAAGTCATCACTGCTTTGTAAATGTCTCCGCAGAAGGTAGAGCTGCCAGACAATCCACGGTCGACATTCTTGCTGGCTTTCAGCCCAGATAGGTAAGAGTGCCATTTGATGTGGTTTGTCTTTGTTGTCATAAATTTGGAAATATGCTTCATGGAAATATCAGTGAGTAATGCCCTAGTCTTTATTTTCTCATTTGAAGGACACTAATGGCATCTACTCATGTCAACCATAACATCTACATCACGGAGGTGAAGACGGGCAAGTGCATTCACTCTTTGGTGGGCCATCGGCGCACCCCTTGGTGTGTGACATTTCACCCCACCATCTTGGGTTTGGTGGCTTCTGGGTGCCTCGATGGGGAGGTCCGCATTTGGGACCTGCACGTGAGTTGATTTGTGGCATTTTGTCTTGTAGTTTATGGAGTTTGTGTGACACTGCTGACGCCAGTCACCTTCTTTTGTATTTCCGTGCAAATGGTGATGTAACTAAAAAAATTTTTGGTAGTTCCTCATGAGTCATTGATTCTTTAGTAAAATGTGGCTGTCTGCTTCCGCATGTTTGCCTTGCTCAGGGTGGCAGTGAGAGCTGGTTCACAGAGAGCAATGTGGCCATAGCCTCCCTGGCCTTCCACCCAACCGCCCAGCTCCTCCTCATTGCCACCAACAATGAGGTTCATTTCTGGGACTGGAGCCGACGTGAGCCTTTTGCTGTTGTCAAGACTGCCAGTGAAACTGAGAGAGTTCGGTACGCTGCATTCTTCTCTCTATGTTTGGCTAGACCAGGATTTTGTTTCAACCAACCAGTTGAGTATAAAGTGTCATAGGGTGCGTTCAACTTGGGCTTTGGTCTGTCTGCTGCTGACGTGATGTGGAGCAAGATCTGCTGGTGGCTGCAGGGGCGGAGTATAAACTGACTGCGGCCAATTCGGACAACTTCTACTTCTCATAGTGTGTGAGACCCGACTGCAATGACTGCACTGCCAGAAGGGTGTAGCTAAATCTATAGAAATATCACCTGCGTGCACATTAATACTTTTACAGTAACCAACTCCTGATCCAAACAGTTAGCAATGGAAAAAAAGACTATTGTGTGTAGTGGCCCTCTAAAAAGATAGCTGCTAGGAAAAAGATCAAATACATTTATTTCAAGGATTCAAAGTTTTTAATGTCATGTACAGAGTACAATGCAATTCTTACTTGAATGCCTTCTTCACATACTAGATGATTATACAAATAAAGCAGTGCAACATTACAGTAACTAACAAACAAACAACCAACTTGCGTGTACTATTAGAGCATTTATGTCATTTATTTAAACTTTATTTTACCAGGTAAATTAACTGAAAACCAATTCTCACTGCTTTATCTGCTTTTTGGGAGAAATGGCAGATAAAGCATCAGAACTTCCCGGGATACAAACGTCATGCGTATGACTAAAATCTTCAGCCAATAAGGGCAAAGTTGTGTTGTCATGGAGGTGCTTCCAGTTTGTGCAGCCGGTTAAGAGGTGCTGCACGATCTGTCGTAACCTCACGAGGGCAAGAGGACTTTTTGTACCGTGTGACATGGTGACACGTGGTGTCGTTTTGCAGTGCTTGCTTATGTTAATAAAATCTAACCATGATTCATTGCTTCAGGACCAAAATGCATTGCTTTAAGCTAGCACTGTAAGCGCCTGCATGAAGTCAAACGCACCCACAGTTACAGATTACCCAGCTGGTTGATTGATACAAAATCTTGGTCTGGATTTTCACTTTCTGAACCTGAACGATCCACCTCTGCCATGTACTAATAAGAGGAATGCTGCTATATCATTTGTTTCAGGTTAGTGAGGTTTGATCCTTTGGGGCACAATCTTCTGACTGCCATTGTGAATCCTTCAAACCAGCAGGCGAGTATATTGTGTTGTGTTTTATTTTGATGTAAATGCTTATGTAATATTAGGCTTCCAACAAAACCTTCCCAGAAAAAGAGAAACTATTACAGCCACAAATAATGTGCAAATCTCATACTTGTACCATTCTCTTCAGAATCATCGATCAAGTTGGTGTCAGCATACGTTTCACTGTGCACTTTCCTTTCACACTATTGTTATAGACGCTCCTCTACTTACGAATGTGTTCTGAACAGCCTTTCGTAACTTGAAATGTTACGATCCTCCTGTTTGATATGCCCCCCTCGCTACCTCGTGTGGAATCCCTGTGTCATCAGCTGTTTTCTAGTCGTGTTAATTAGTCTTGTGTATTTAAGTCTGTGTTAGAGTATGTTTCTCGAGTCCGGTCATTCTGTCACGCATTCGCCGCGGGGAAGCACCACAGGAGCTGGTGAAATCAGGTGAACACGGGGTTTATTTCAGGGAAACACACTGAAGAACATGAAAACGATGTCAAGATGTGAATGACCGGACTAGGGAAACATACAAACCGGATTCCAAAAAAGTTGGGACACTATACAAATTGTGAATAAAAACTGAATGCAATGATGTGGAGGTGC
>JAODJX010000020.1:11336175-11353620 GCA_026776945.1 Isichthys henryi
GACCCCGAGATACTTAAACTCCTCCACTTGGGGAAGGACCCCCTCCCCGACCCGGAGAGAGCACTCCACCCTTTTCCAGCTGAGGACCATGGTCTCGGATTTGCAGGTGCTGATTTTTATCCCAGCCGCTTCACGCTCGGCTGCGAACTGCTTCAGCACCACTATTTACTGAATTTTATGGACCCTTTCCATGTTGATTACCTGTGACAATGTGTGTTTATGTGCATTGGGTTTGTTGGGACCAGTGTTATCGTAATGAGAAACAAAATGGTAACTAAATTTTAAAAAATTATTCATGTACTGAAATTATAGTGAAACCTATATTTATGTATCGTATCTTAAATATGTATTGGCCTTTAAGCTGCAAAAAGTATCATCCATCTTTTTTAACCACAATTATCTTTTGGGAACCGCAATACACCTTTCGTTAATATTTTAGGCTTACTACAATTCTGCTTATCGAATTGTGGGTTTAAGTAACGTCAGTATAGTGCTGAAAAGCCGGTGTCCATTATCTGAAGCCTTTCAATGAGAGTTTTTTGTTGTTAAAATAAAATCGACTTAAATGGGGGAAAATTAATCATTTAGTTTAATCAACCAAATAAAATAGTTAGATTAAAAATAGTTGTGGCAGCCCTAATTAGGTGTGGTTTGTTGTATTGCATTTGGGAACACACTATTGGAATTTGGATTGGACATTAGAGGGGATGGTTGTGAAACCACAAATACAGCGAGTATGATTAGAAGCAGCTGTTTGTTCTGGACTTGGTTGGAGATTGATGAGGGGAAAACAGAATTTCTTTTGAGAATTTTGTATTCTGTGAAAATGTATCTTTTTCCAGCCAGTTGCAATGGTTCTTCTTGGTTCTTGTTTTAACACCCAGCTCAGAATACTGAAAACCCTACACAGTCCTGCCTGATGGATATCTTCTAATGTACCCTGCTGTCTAATTACCATTAGAAAATTGCTGCTTGCCTGATGTCCAGCATTTACATCAGTTTCCGTATTTCCTGCTTTGTTTTTAGATTTTAGAAATGCCACAGATTGATGATTTGTCTCGTCTGCTTTGCCTTTTAGTGTAATTGACCCCTGCCCTCTCCGGCCCCCTCTTCTGCTTTCTTCTCTCCATCCCGATTTATGTACCACTGTTGAGTTGCATGTTGTAGGTGGGCTTGCACCAGCCTGCTTCTGTGTCTTGGGGTGTAACTGGATATTTCAGTTCAGTTTGCCTTGTCCTCACTCTTTTCCAGGAGGCTGCTCGAGTCATCTTTCATCTCTTTCTCACAAAACGACATATCAGGATCCAGAGACCATCCTATCTATCCAGATCCTGCCAGGTTGGTCCATCGGGATTGATATCTTCATGTCTTTAACTCACGATTACTATGACAATTTCACAGGCATTTCTTGGGCGCCATACAATGCAAATAGTCTTAAAGAAAACTTAACCCGAAAACTTAAAAATTCTTAATTTTCTGTTGTAAAGCACATAATTTATACTCTGCTTCTATACTCCATTTATTAGCTACCCCTGCTGATTAATGTAATCAGCCTACTCCTCCGAACAGTGAATCATGTACCTACAGCTGAATACATACAGCATGCCAACAGCATCTGGAGGTTCACTTACTGTTCATCTGAGCATTATAACACCTATGACATGTCATTTAAGTGATTATGAAAGTGACAGCTGGCTTTTCGTATCCGCAGAATTTGGAGTGCTGAAAGGGATCTATAACATGATGAAAAGTTAATCCGTTAATACTTCTGATGTGTTTGTAGCTGGTAGGGCTGTCATTTTTGTTTGAAAATCAAAGTTTGATCAAATTTCAAATGTAACGCAATTCGTTCTAATATATTCGATCATCTGTGCACCCCCTCAAAAAAAAAAAAATGCAACATAGAATTATTTTTTCAAGATTTTGTTAACAACCCATGCAGCATCACATTTGTACAGAGCCTCTAAGAGGTCAGGGTGGGAAGAAATGTTTTGAAATAGCTGCCTTCCCTCAAAACGTTTGCCTTCACCCACACTACTTTTACATAGTATAACAACATTTGACGGTATATTAATAATTACGGAACTGTGTCCGTTTAAAGTACAAAACATAAAATGGACTGGTTAGTATAAACTTAAACGATACAAACATGTCCAGTTAAGTGAGCTTTAGGCATTAGACTATGGAGGTGAATGCGCACCATGTAACGTTCATGTTTGCGTGTTCATATGTATTTATTTATTACACTGCATTCATTGCCAGTGACTGTAACCAGAACAACTGGGCTACTGAATGTGAAGTCCACATACAAGCATTGAAATATTAATAAAAATTCGTCCATAAAGAAATCTGGAAAACCAAGGTTTTTGCTTACTTTAGTTGAAAGATATTTCAGCTGGAAAACCGAATATAAAGAGAACTTTACCGTGTTGTCGTAGTTAAGGTTTAAACCTGAATCCACTTTTGGGTATATCTTCTTGGTATTTTCTCTTGATTATGTATGTGGGGATATGCGTATCTATACTGAAATATTTCAGAAAGTGGATTTGAGTTTAAACTTTATCACCAACACCACGGTATAGATGTGTTAATGTTGTATGAAGTTTTCCTGCTGTTGTATCTCTCAATGTTTGTAATATATTTCAGAGTTATGTGTACACTTCACATTTAATAGCCCAGCTGTCTTGCTTAAAGTCACTGGTGGTGAATGGACACAGTGCAATTATTAATCAATATGTATAAAAATGCATAACATGAAAGTTGCATTGTCTACATTGTCCACCTTGTTTAATGCATGAAGCACACTTTACGGGATATGTCTGTTATTTAGGTGTATCCTTGCCATCATGTTACAGCAAATAGCAAGTGGGCCGGTGTAGTAGGATTCCAAAATTGCAAGCGAATGCAAAACTCTTTCACAAAATATTTTCAAACGACAAACAACAAATTTACATACAGTCTAATGCACTTAAAGGCTACAGTGATGATTTAAATTTCGAATGGGTTAAATATAGTTCGAATATGAATTCTATCCATCATGTTCGAACAAATGTTTGAATATCTGTTAGAAAGTGACAGCTCGAGTAGCTGGCTTTCATTTCATCATTAAATGAAGAATATGCTCCCTTTGCCTGAAGCAAACAGAAGTCAGCTGCATGGTTCCGAAAATGGTTTGACCTGAATTTGAATTTGTGTTCCTAGAGATTTTTAGAAGTATTTGCCGATAGAAAATCACTTTCCATGAGATGTGGTTTCTGATTTATATATTGCAGGGTTTATTATAGCTGCATTTAGGTAACAAAAGAAAGTTTGATTAAGAAAGCTATCATAGAAATATGAAGTGCATAGGAATCTATAACTGCCTTGCATGATCAATATCAAGGCTTGTTTATCCTAAGCATGGGAGTGTATGAACCTCTAATGTGTTTCTTTGTATCCAAATTTATGGAGCAGTGATTTTTTTATGGTAGAACATAAGAACATTAGAAATTTACAAACGAGAGGAGGCCATTCGGCCCATCACGGTCGTTTTGGGAGAACTTAACTAATAGCTCATAGTTGTTAAAAATTTAACTAGCTTTGATTTAAAGGAACCCAGGGTTTTAGATGGCACTACACTAACAGGAAGACCATGCTCTGACTACACACTGTGTAAAGAAGTGCTTCTCAAATCCATTTTAAAATGTTCTCCCACTGTTTTCTGTATATGACCACAAGTTCTAGTGATTAAACTAATAAACTAGGTACACTTGCTAAAATGAGGGAGTTCCTCCTGTATGTGAAACTAGTGACTCAAAATGTTTACTAGCCTGTAGGCATCATGTGATTTGGCTGGATTTGCTTAAATTAAATCTGGTATGTCTGACTGCTGGAGTAGAGCATAGGAGAAGCTGAATAGGGTTCCTGCTTCCATGGTTCTAATGGCTGAGAATAAAATCATTATCCATTGCCATGTGTGGCCCAGAAAAACATCAGATGTTTTTGAGAAGAAAGTAATTTTCAATTTGATGGCTGTATTGACTTTTTTTGGCTAGATACCATTTTTCATCCACGCCTCATCATAATCCTTCAAAGGTGTGTCTGTTGCTTGTTCTACAGAAACAGGCTGTTTCTATTAGTATTTTCTGTGTTTTCCTATTTGAATTTATTTGCTTAATTATTAATCTTCATATCAGTTAAGAGGAACTTCAGTCACGAGTCTAAAAAAGAAACATTTTATGTGACAAGAAACATTTTATAAAGCAAGGAATCTTTAACGAAGAACAGTAGCCGTGTGTTTGTGTGTGACCTTTCTCTAAAAAGTAACCTGTTAAACCTGATTATCACTTGCTGTGATCTACGCCCCAAACTTCCGTCCTGCTACTGGTACCTTCTATCCAGTTAGATATTTTGTTCCCATCAGGCGCATAGTTCATCACAAGTGTAACCTGCCACAGACGGGGTTTTTTTTTTTCCTTTACTGGCTTGGTTGAAGACTGACCATTTATCAATTTCTACTCTGGAGCCTTTGTGCATGAAGCTGATAGAGGTGAATGATTCTTTATTACTGTCACAGTTTGCTGATGGCAATCTCTCACCTGCATGCTGCCCTGCAGTCTTACAATAGGTACGCAAACGGCTCCATTTCTTCACCTACTTGACTCAGTTTGATTAGGTGAACGGAGTGCCCAACCTATATACATACAGACTGACATTTGTTTTTATTGCGGGGTTTCTTTAAATATTTAATGATATCTTTTGGTGAGGGTTGTGGTGGTGAATGTTTACAGTGGTTGTTGCTCCTCCTCTCAAAGATGGTGTGGCTTTACTTTGTCACTTCAGAAGGTTTGCAGAGATGCTGTCAGCCTTTGTCCACGCTGGTTCACTCAGTATAAGGAAGCATACAGAAGTCTGGTCACAGGCCCATCTAGAGTGAGGTGACACACCCTCTTCTCTCTTGCTGCAGGTTATCCCCAGCTGCCTACTACGCCCAGCGCATGATTCAGTACCTGTCACGACGGGACAGCATTCGTCAGCGCTCCCTGCGCTACCAGCAGAACCGCTTGCGACCCGTACCCTCCTCCTCCTCCTCTTCGGATGGTCCTGCCAGCAACCCATCTCCACCTATGGAAAACACGGAGGTGGACTTTGAGGAGTTTGAGTGAGTCACCGGCCTTTCTTCAACTTCGAATCAGTGTGGTATAAACCCTAAATCCTTACTTATCCCCAGTAGTCATCTGCAGCAAGATGCTTGTTGCTTATGTAAAAGTCACAGCCGTCCCCTCAGTTTGGAGTTTCATGGACTCTGTCATCGTCAGCAGTAGCTGAACAATGAAATGATGATGCCATGTCATCTAGCCCAGTGTTTCCCAACCCATTCCTCAGGGAACCCCGGACAGTCCACGTTTTTGCTGCCTCCCAGCTCCCAGCCAATCAGGAACACTGAATGCCTGGCACAAGTGCGCTAGGAGCTGAGAGGAAGCAAAAAGGTGAACAGTCCGGGGTTTCCCGAGGACTGGGTTGGGAAACACTGATCAAGCCTAAGCCTCCTCCTTAGGATAATCTGAGACTGCTGTGTCCCATTGGGCTGTTGGCTGTGTATGTGCCTTATGCTGTGAACTCTTTTTCTTCCGTTGCTAAAAATGATGATGAAAAGAAATCTGTGTAACCCTGTAAAGTTCCCGCTTATGGGTGACTGTTAATTTATTTCCTTGTGGGATCCTCCTCTTCCTAAGGCATTAAGGCAGTAACCCAGCTGTTAGGTCACACCAGCTTGGCTTCCAGTTTATGCTGACAGCACTGCTATTTCATGCCATCTTACGTTAACATGGGTTTCTCCCAAGAGCGCATGTCAGTACCTTGAGTTGCTGTACAATAAAGCTTGGATAAGTTTCACCAATTTAGATTTGCAGCAGTAGTGGTTTAATGTTTTTTTCCTGCCACCTAGTTGCTTTTTTAAAATCCATATCGATGTTGTATGTCAGTCAGTTTGTAATTATTAAAATTTGGATCATGTTAATTTAATATATTTGGGCATTGCCAATATCTTCAGAAGGTGACAGCAGATTCTTTGTATCTTCTTTTTACTGTTTTAAGAAAAATGTATTGTTTCCTATACTGTTGATGTTCCTGACTTCCACTCTCTCTCTGTGTTCCTTGCCTTGTTCCACCTGGAAAACACCAATGGCCAACTAATTGCCCCATCATACATATGCATTGTAACATGCTCTGTGAAGACCAGCATTTTAATATAGCTTTCATCCAGGAAGACAGTATAGCATGTAGTTACCACGATTTGCACATAGCATTACAAATCAAACAGCAAGATAAAAAGAAAATAAAGCTAATTGAAAGACTGCACATTTACACATAAGGGCTAGGAGAACAAGGGGCCTTAAAAGGCGGGCTGTCTAAAGTGTGCCCTAATGCTGGAGCGAGCCCTCTGATTGGGACTGTGCTGTGTGGTGCTTCTTGCACAGCCTGTTAGTGTGGTTGCAGGGAGTATTCCGTTTTGACAAGTATAATTAGAGGTTCTTTCTCCTCATTAAAAGTTATCTGAAAAACGGAAAACTTTATTTTCTTTAAGAGACCTTTCTGAAAAAGATTCAGCCTGTTGATGAAGAGCATTTAATTGCTAGAGAATGGGAAGTGTTACTCGTTCATGATGGGCAGCCTCATTATTTCCAATCATCTGTTTTCATAATAAGCTGGATGATAGAGGAAGTGATGACAGGCAGCTTTGTGTTTTGTCCGAAGTTTGTGTGTTTCTCACTTTATAAATACAGTCAAATCTCGGATTGCGAGTAACTTGGTTTGCGAGTGTTTTGCAAGACAAGCAAAATTTTAAAATAAATTTTAACTTGATAAACGAGCGAGGTCTTGCAATACGAGTATTATGTACTCTTTGTCTGCCTAGCGTCACATACTCACAACTAAGCCGATGGGTCTTCTTTCTCTTGCTGCGGGATTGTGGTTAATCGTTTCCCATGCTCAGTCTCAGTCAGTGTCCCTCACTTGTACTCACTCGTATAGTCAAAATTTAGTAGAGAAGCACCACCCGAATAAGGGCGTAGCAGTGCAAGCGATGAATCTGTTTAATGACAATGCAGTGTTCACATTTCCGCGAAATCGAAAAGGAGGCAAAAGTGTCTGTCATTGGATAGGTTCCTTTGCACAAAAAGAAATGGATCCAAGTGAGCCAACACATAGCTGTGATTCCATTAGTTATGGTGAAAGTCGTCCTACAAAATAACCCTCCTCTTCTACTCTGTCATCTCCCTCACACCATCCACAATTCTTTTCAAAGGTTAATTTGTTGGTATGCATTTGTACTTTATTTTGTATTAATAATTTTTATATTAATTCGTTCCACAACCCAAATATATTTTCTAATGGGAAAATTTGCTTAGATATACGAGTGCCTTGTATTACTAGCATGTTTCCAGAATGAATTATGCGAACTATCTGAGGTTTTACTGTACTCTGCAGCACATTAACCCCAGGGTTTGTGACTTCTAATAAAACTCAGTATCCATTATCTCAGAGGATGCTGGGTGTAAACTTTGGGACAATCACACCTTCATCATTGCAGCCAATCTAAATGGCCCCCCTGCACGATGTATTTAGTCAGGGTATAAATCATTGTCCCCAAAGTGATTTCAGTTCAGTTCTGATTACTTAGGAAATGATGTGATGCATCAGAAAGCCCAGTTTGTTTTGATTAACCCATAGAACATGAAAATTGCAAAAGGTGTTGATTTTCGCACTCACTCTCAGACCCTCCTAACTTTGAATAGGTATAACGCACAGACTAGAGTCGCATATCATTGGAATCCAGAGAGCTTCCTTGATCTGTTAATCCAGATTGCGTGCTCAAGTATTTGAGTAATCCTGTGCCTATTGAAATTTCTCAATTTTTAATCTCATCTAATATAAAAATTTGCAGAAGCTACAAATATATGTAGTGAGTCTGTTGAATGCTTATTGAGATTGTTTTTCCGCATATGTACTCTACGATTGGTAATCATAAGTAGTTTTATTCTCATAAAGGATGATGGCAAAGCTGTGTCAGCATTCACACATCAAATTGTGACGTATGTGAGTAGCCTAGAATGAAGTAATACATTTTTAGATTATTTTGATTACCTAAATTGAAACCTTTTTGAATTTCACAGATATGACCATGGGAACATAATTCCATATTATTTAATGGAATACAAAGAAACAATCAAGGAAAAGAAATCAGTGTAAATTGTCAATTCACCATATAAAATCGATATGATATTGCCCAGCCCTAGCTTCAGCCTTGGGAGTCTTCCTGAGTGGGGCTTCTTCATGCTGTGGTGATGCTAATGTGTCCTTTCTCCATGTTTGACAGGGAAAATGGTGACCGGGCCAGACACCGGACGCCACGCAATGCTCGAATGTCCGCCCCCTCCCTGGGCCGCTTTGTCCCTCGGTGAGGCAGCCGTCTACGTCCTGCCAGTGACAGTGCCTCTTTTGTGCCCTCTGTTTTTTCTGTCTCACTATACCTTTACACAACCTTAGACACCATAAAATGACCATTAGGTCTGTTCCTTGTGATTTTTTTATCCTGTTAGATGTGTCAACTACATTGCTGTTTTTGTGATACCCCTTAAGTGTGCTAATATAAGCTTGCTTGCTGCCTGTCTTTAAAAAAAAAAAAAAAAAAGATGGTTGCGCCTGTGAGTTTCTCTCACTGAGGATTTGTTTCCTTTGAAATTGTGCCATTTTTAACTTTGGCTGAGATGCACAGGGAGCAAAGCAAATAAATTCTTCCAGTTATAAAAGAACAGTTACTAAAATACCACATAGTCTGTGTAAAGGGAACACCAGATTGTAAGCTGATCATCAGGTTCTGAAAACTAATTCTTTCATTTAGTTGCCCGAGCTGGTAACACTGCAAATAGTTATAGGGAGCCAGTATTTCAGATGCTGGTCAATATTGCACATGATTGTTTTACAGATTCTACTCCATTCTGCTACCAGTCACCAACATTACATGTGGATCTGATTCACTTCTTTTATTGCAGGCGGTTTTTGCTGCCGGAGTACCTGCCCTATGCTGGGATCTTCCATGAGCGTGGCCAGTCGGGGCTGGCCACGCACACGTCTGTCAACCGAGTCCTGGCAGGTTGGTGGCCTTTCCACGGTATTTCTGCGTCCTCACTTCTGTGTGCATGTTCCTTGCCGCTAATTGGCTGAGCTTATGTTGTCATGCAGTGTCTGCAGGGTTCTGTCTGCCTGCTGTTGGGGTTCATCGCCCCATTACACATTCCTGTCAGATCCGAGGTTGGCTGGCTTGAAACCTTCTCCTAAGTTTGACTGTTTCCAGGAAAATGTAATGCTAATGCTAAAGTATACTGACCCATTGGGGGAAAGATTTATCAGAAGTCTTTTGTCTTGGAACAGACGCATGTAAAGCTTGCAGATCTACAGTGAAAATGTTGATATTACACTGTGTGTTCCAGCTGGCACACAGTGGGCCGGCTAGAACAGGCCTTGTGCCACCACTCATAAGGATTGTACTGTTTTATGGATGCCCTCTGGAATATCAGAATCTTTCTGAACCAGTTCATTGAATCCTGTGCCCTTTGCAGACTGATAGTAACATGCTGCTTTGTATGGGTTTTGTTTAGCATGGAAAGTTTTCTTTAAAAAAAAAATTAAAAAATTTGTTCCTCCTTCCCTGTGACATTTGTAATTTGTGAGGCTTTTCTGCAAAAGAAAATGTGCAGATATGTGGTTCTTTGATAGGTAAGATGTGACACTTTGACGGCAAATGAGGCCGTGATTGTTCTACTGCAGTTGATGTTTGACTGACTTGTGTGTTGCTTTTGTTTTCATGTTTAACTGAAAAAAAACAGATTCTGTTGTTCAGTTTCACATGAAATTGTAACTGTGGACAGAAATAGGAGGAAGTTGCAATTTTACAGTTTAAAGGTACAATTTTCCCCAGCAGAGGGCACTAGATAAATACTTATTCAGAATTTTTTATATAAGACAAGATTACATTGTAGTTCCGAGGTGGCATGGTGGTGCAGTGGTTAGCACTGTTGCCTCACGCCTCTGGGACCCGGGTTCGCGTCTCCGCCTGGGTCACATGTGTGCGGAGTTTGCATGTTCTCGGTTTGGAAAATGGATGGATGGACGCACATTGTATTTCCCAGATTCCTGAATTGTGCTTAAGGGATAGGTACAAGGGGGAGGGCTTTAATGTTCTGTTATCTGGAGCTAGGTTCTGTAGCGTATAGTTAATATAGTATGCTGTGTAGGGCTCAACCTGTGTTATACCGTCAATGTAGGAATGAGGAAAGGGAGGCATAATTCCCTGTCACAGCACGCACTGCGGCAGCACAGGGACGGGATACATACTCCAGTATCTTTGACTAAAGTGACCTGTGCCTTATTTGCTCAGAAGTGTCCATGGGGCAGCCAAATCATTTGTAATTAGAGCTGCCCAAAATTGTGTCACGATATCGCATCATGATATGTGAAATGTCCCTGAGTACTAGTACGATAATTATAAAACAATAAAAGGATTAAATTACCAAAATAAACTATAAGCCTGTAACTTATCTACCAATAGGTTATATCAAAACAGTTGGTGGTGTTGCAGCGTGCTGTATCAATAAACACAAAGCAGCACTGACAAATATAATGTAATTCTTGTACCTGTTCATATTACAATGATGATGAAACGATATACCATGCAACCCAATTCGTATTTTATTCCTTGTTCATTTTGGTCATTTTTCATCCAGCACAATTTGAGCTTTAGAAAACTGCAGATGGTGCTGTAATCTTCAGTGTATTATTAGTTTATTAGACAGCTTCGTTCTGGCTAATTATGATGAGAAAAGCATTCAGCTTAGCAGACATGGTATCTCCCTAGAGTGCAACAGCTGATAAGATGGTAAGGTCGATGTTATGCATTTGCATCTAGGCAAAAGCCTCAGTTTGTTTGGCTTACTGAAGCCGTGTTTTCTGATGGTTGTTCATGTTCAGAACATGGCGCCTCAGGTTCTTTCTCTGGATGTATCCTGACATTCCTGATAGAAACCGATTTAAGGTTCAACATTCCTCTGCTGCTGCTTAGAGGAAAGCACTTAACTAAACTGTATAATCACACTGTATGCTTTCTCATAGTTTTACTGGACTAAAGAGCTTTTGTTTATACAGTATGTGTGATTTAGTGAGGTCAGGCAAATTCAGCATGGCCTCCAGGTTAGATTCAAATGGCTTTTTTTCTAATGGTATTTTGTCCACATAGATAGCATATCAGTGTGGAATCATTTCCATGGCAACAATGTTGGCTCTACAAAAACAGTAGGATCATTGGCATCACCATTTATTCATAATTTAAATGTGTGCTTTGGTTTTAAAGAATGAGTTTATAATTACGTGACGTTGTTTATGAAGTCAGTGATGTCTCTGCAGAGACAGGCGAGGATGAAACATTTACCTTGATGGCCATTTACTGAGAGTGAAGGCCCTGTTCTTCCATACATGTCAGAAGAGACAGAGTGCCGTTTATGTCAGCAGGATGCTGAATAGACTTCCTGTGCACTACCCTAACCTCAGGAGGAGGGTCACCATAGCAGTTATGTATGAATTTCATTTGAGTTCCTTCTGTGTGTAATAAAAGTTAGTAATAAAAGTGATTCTTAGTCTAACCTCCAGTGATTAGAGAGGAGAGCAGAATAGAAGTGGGGAAGTAGCATCTCCATTCTGTATGCTGCTGGACTGGGTGGCATGGAGACTATTTCATCTGTAATGTCTTGGTGGTGTGCTTTCTTATGTCATCTCAGCCCCACGCAATCCTGTAAATGCAGTACCTGCAGAGATGGGCCAGACAGCTCTTTTTAAATTCTGTCATTTGTTCCAAAATGGCTTCCTGCACACCACACTGGTCAGGCTGGATTAGCAAAAGGCTGTGATGCACCATCTTGTTCTTGTTCATCATGTTCTGCACCACTGGTGATTGTATTCCCTGGACTTCACTACATGCTGCCGTGTTTTTAATCATCTGCAGTGGTCTCAAAAGTGTTTGTTTGCTGCCTGTCTTTGTAATCATATCTCTATAAGCAATAACTTTCAAACTCTGTGCCTTCACTGGTTTCCATCTGAGGCCAACAGTGTGGTGTGTCCTGGGCTCCTTGAGGGCTTTGTTCTCTGCAGTGGGCTTTGGGTTCTGTCATTTCATAAGAATAATGGGCATTTAAAGTCCTGCTGGTTGTATGTCATGAGTAACTTATGTATCCTGTGATCCGATTACAATTGGACAGCGCTATTTACAGGTGTGAATGCACCCAAAATGCATTGAGGATGCATTGAGATCGAATTGCTCAGACCACATTCGAGGAGTGGTCTGGAACGCACATAGCTACATTCTTAAAGGAGTGTGAATGTGAATGTTTCCTAGGCTACATTGCAGGCCCGCCATCTCAACTGATGTTTATGTGTGATCGGAAGTATGTACTTACTCATTAAATGCTCAAAGTATTTTACATATGATTTATGTTAGTGTATGTCAGAGCAAAATGGGCCACTATGTATTAAACCGCATTGTGACTAACAACGCATCTTTTTTTTATTTTTTATTTACCAAAAAAAAGTTTGAATCTGCTGGGAGGCTGGTTTTGATACCAGATTGCCGCGACCCATTGGCATGGAAACCTTGTCAAAAGTGCGCATCATTAATATTCCATGCAAATTCTGGAAAAATAATGTAAGAAGTCATTTATTAAAGATGTTTTTGAATTTGCTGCGTACTTTGATGAAGCTTCCTTATTTATGTCGAAGTTGCTTCACACTTTATTAATAGTAGTAAACCTTGCTGGTAAAAATCACATGAAAGTAAAATTAAAGTGTGTAGGTAACATTGTGCGTTCAGTTGCCTAGAAAATGGATATGTCAATAGAAACTAGGGCTGGGCATGGATTTTTTATTTATTTTTTTTTAATTTTTCGAAATCGGCCCCAGAGCAATACATTGATACTGGTTCCTGAACAATACTTTTTTCAATATCAATATGTTTGTAAATAAATTTCAACAACAAGAATACATCAAACATTACAGCACTAATCTCCTATTTGAACAAGTCTGCTTGTTAGTTATTGGCTAGTTATTGGGGGGATCGATCATAATGGGACACAGCCTTTTACTTATATTTTACCAGGTCTTTCAAATTTCATCAAAAGTCTGGAGTAAGATTACATCTGCTAGGAACACAGCATGTGTCTCAGTCAGTGTGTGACACTTCAGAGTCCTGCCTACTGCATTTATCAGATCTTTCTCTGCCAATTCCACCTCATCTGAACTGTATATGTGTGCGCATCTATGTAATAATGTTCTTGCAGTGGGATGACATGCAACATGAAATGCTGTCACTATTTATTATATCAATAATCGTTCTGACTATTCATCGTGTAATCGTTTATAATATAATATAGCATAATATAATAGATACATTGCATTTGGCACAAGGCAGGATCCTAAAAAGCATCGCTGGGTTGCTTATACGGTCACTTAAATTCCATGTTTCTGAACAATGGAAGGAAACTGGAGAGTCCGCCAAAAAGCCACTCCATGGGGTGAACATTTAAACTCCACGCACACACTGACCCAGCCCTAACAGGCTTGCATGATGTGTAATTTGATGCACATGCAGTTGTCACATTGTAAGGACCACAACAATCTGCTGGGTTCACACCATCAATATGTTGCACTAGAATTTTTGGTCAGTTATAGGAAACAACATTTATCAGACAGTAGTAATTCAAAATTATTTAGTATATGGTTAAAAAAATCTCTCAAGTTTATTCTCAGCAACATACCAATACCAATTTATGTATAAAGCGCTTATAAAAACAACCACTTGGCTGACCAAAGTGCTGTACATCATATAACAAATGCGAATATAAACATCCAAAAGTGAAAAAAACACAAAGCAAATAAAAGCAAAAGAAAAATCAAACCCAAAAGAAAGAAAAGACGAGTCTCAGTCACCACAACACACTGGATCGAAAGCCAACGAGTAAAAATGGGTTTTTAAGCGAGATTTAAAAACAACAAGAGATGGAGCTTCCCTCACAAGCAATGGCAAATCATTCCAGAGTCATCACTCTGAGTAATCGAAAAGGAAAATTTTAATCGATGCTTTTTTGTAACCAAGTAATTTTAACAGCTCTAATATTTTATATTGGACTACATAGGGGCTTGAACTCCTGGTCAAAAATTCAGTCCCACTCCAGTAAAACAATGAACCTTTTCACAGACCTTCATTGATTATGATTGAAAGCTAAAATATTGTCATATGGCAACCAACATAATACATTACAGACTGAATCCTTTGCCCTTGAATAGAAAAGTATTAGCCTCTCCTAGGTATGTCTTAGTGTTTAGTTGTTGGACTTCTGTGCTCATCATGGATTGTCCATAATGAATACCATGTTCAAGCATAAAGGTGTCCATATGTGCACTTGGCACCAGGACACCTTATGCTGCAGTTCAGTGATCGATTTTGTAGTCGTGTCATCAGACTTCCGGCCGCATGTATTGGACACTCGGGTGAGGAGAGGGGAGGAGCTGTCAACCGATCACCACCTGGTGGTGGGTTGATTCTGCTGGTGGAGGAGGAAGCCAGTCAGATCTGGCAGGCCCAAGCATATAGTGAAGGTCTGCTGGGAACATCTGGTGGAATCCCCTGTCAAAAGGAGCTTCAACTCCTACCTCCGGCAGAAATTTGCCCATGTCCCAGGGGAGGCAGGGGACATTGAGTCCAAATGGACCATGTTCTGCGCCTCAGTTGTGAAGGCGGTTGACCGGAGCTGTGGCCTTAAGGTGATCGGTGCTTTTCGTGGCTTCAATCCCTGAACCCACTGGAGTCCTATTGGGCCTTTGTATTTCGGGACGTTGTGGGTCGGTGGAAGGAATACTTTTGAAGACCTCCTCAATCCCACCAACTTGCCTTCCAGTGAGAGAGCAGAGTCTGGGGACTTGGGGGTGGACTCATCTATCTCTGGGGTGGAGGTCGCTTAGGTGGTTAAAAAGCTCCTCGGTCGCCGGGCCCCGGGGGTGAATGAAATCCTCCCGGAGTTCCTCAAGGCTCTGGATGTTGCAGGGCTGTCCTGGTTGACATGCATCTACAACATCGCATGGACATCGGGGGCAGTGCCTCTGGATTGACACCAGGGTGGTGAACCCCTCTTCAAGAAGAGGGACTGAAAGGTGTGTTCTCACTATAGGGGGATCACACTCCCCAGCCTCCCTGGTAAGGTCTATTGAGGGGTGCTGGAGAGGAGGGTCCATCGGATTGTTGAACCTCGAATTCAGGAGGAGCAGTGTGGGTTTTGCCCTGGCAGTGGAACAGTGGACCAGCTCTATACTCTCAGCAGGGTTCTGGAGGGTGCGTGGGAGTTTGCCCAACCAGTCTACTTGTGCTTTGTGGACTTGGAGAAGGCATTCGACTGCGTCCCTCGGGGAGTCCTGTGGGGAGTGCTCCTGGAGTATGAAGTGCCAGACTACCTTATAAGGGCTGTCCGGTCCCTGTACAACCATCAGAGCTTTGTCCGCATTGTCGGCAGTAAGTCGGACTCGTTTCCGGTGAGCGTTGGACTCCGCCAGGGCTGACCTCAGGATTACGTCTCTGCTTTTTGCAGATGATGTGGTTCTGTTCGCCTCATCAGAATGCGACCTTCTGCTCTAATTCGAGCAGTTCGCAGCCGAGTGTGAAGCAGCCAGGATGAAAATCAGTACCTCCAAATCCGAGACCATGGTCCTCAGCCAGAAAAGGGTGGAGTGCTCTCTTGGGTTTCGGGGAGGGAGTGGAGAGATACCAAATGGAGGAGTTTAAGTATCTCGGGGTCTTGTTCACGAGTGAGGGAAGGATGGAGCGGGAGATCAACAGGTCGGTGTAGCATCAGCATTGATACTGGTGCTGTATTGGTCTGTCATGGCGAAGAAGGAACTGAGCCAAAAGGCAAATCCCTCGATTTACCAGTCGATCTACATTCCTACCCTCACCTATGGTCATGAGCTGTGGGTAGTGACCAAAAGAGACATGGCTCTCAGTAGCATCCTGAGCGGAGAGCCTCTGAGGCTTTTTGGTTCTGATTCCGGGTCTATCGGAGCTGGTTTCAGTGTGGGTCGAACCGGGCTGGGCTTCAGCTTGGTTTCGGGCGACGGGCTGAGCTTCGACGTAAGAGCGCCGCCTTACACCGGTGACGAAGCAGCCCCGGAGTCCAAGATCGAGTTCCTCCATGGGACCACGACTCTGGCCTTTAAATTCCAGCATGGTGTGATCGTGGCAGTGGACTCGCGGGCCGCGGCCGGCTCCTACATCGCCTCGCAGAAGGTGATTGAGATCAACCCGTACCTGCTGGGCACCATGGCGGGCGGCGCGGCGGGCTGCAGCTTCTGGGAGCGGCTGCTGGCACGGCAGTGCCGCGTGTATGAGCTGCGCAACAAGGAGCGCATCTCGGTGGCGGCCGCATCCAAGCTTCTGGCAAACATGGTGTACCAGTACAAGGGCATGGGGCTCAGCATGGGCACTATGGTGTGCGGCTGGGACAAGAGGGGCCCGGGTTTGTACTACGTGGATTCGGAGGGGAACCGCGTGGGAGGGGACCTGTTCGCCGTGGGCTCCATGTATGCCTACGGCATTGTGGACAGTGGCCTGCGGCCCAAGCTGAGCGTGGAGGAGGCCTGCGAGCTGGGTCGACGCGCCATCTACCAGGCTACCTACCAGGATGCCTACAGCGGAGGCGTGGTCTACCTGTATCGCGTGCATAGCCAGGGATGGGAGCGAGTGTCCCAGGACGACGTGCTGCAGCTCCACCAGCAGTACAAGGCGGAGGTGCAGGATTAGGGGGAGGAGACTTTGGAGGGGGTGGGGCTTGTTAGCTGGGTGGGTGTGTCCTCATGTGTAGTGGGTGCCTTTGATTGGACTGGAAACACAAGAGTACCAAGACTTCAGTACCAGATGCTGACACAGCTGATCTGGGTCAGGTGTGGTCTACGGGGGGGGGGTCTGGATTGAATGTGACATCACAGGACCAATGTTTAAGGAACTGCCACACGCTGTCCAAGGTGCCCGTGACGTGGCCCGTCACCCCCATCTCCTGTCTCCGCGGGACGTGACAGTTTGCTGCCGTAAGACATGCTGCGGTTACTGGAGCGGCAGGTTGGGTATGTGTGTGGGGGGGGGTGTGTTTCCCTCCCGGGCTGATGATCAGCTTGTAGCTGATTAATCTCCTCTGCCCCCACCCCACCTTGCCTGTTTCAGCTTAATAAACATGAAGCTGGAAATGAAATTTGGAGAGTGGTGTTGAGCTGCAGCGTTTGTTTTTTGGGATTGTGCGGGAGATTTTTGAGTGCTTGTGTGCTTTATTTGTCCACGTGGGTGGCTGTTTTATTTCTATTTATTTTTCTTATTCGGTCGGC
>JAODJX010000020.1:11391119-11401287 GCA_026776945.1 Isichthys henryi
GGA
Organism: Isichthys henryi; assembly: GCA_026776945.1. Taxonomy (NCBI): domain Eukaryota; kingdom Metazoa; phylum Chordata; class Actinopteri; order Osteoglossiformes; family Mormyridae; genus Isichthys; species Isichthys henryi. The sequence continues at coordinate 11,391,123 of JAODJX010000020.1, forward strand.
GGAACCAGGGCTCGAACCTGCAACCCTCCAGTTGCTGAACGATAGCACTACCTCCTGCGCCACCATCTTCCCCAATGGGGGGGTGTGTGTGTGTGTGTAAAAAAACACACGTACAGTGATTAGCCATGACTTTAAAACTACTGACAGGTGACTGTTTCTATGTTACCTGTTAGGGGTGTCATCATATATTAGGCAAGCAGTTAATTCATGAAGGAAGAAGGAGCATGTTGGAAGTAGGAACAAAGGGCAAGCATAAGGATCTGAGCCACTCTGAAAAGGTCCAAATTGTGATGGCTAGACAACTGGGTCAGAGCATCTCCAAAGCGGGAGGTCTAGTGGGGTGTTCACCGTATGCCATAGTCAGTACCTACCAAAAGTGGTCCAAGCAATGTAAGAACTGGAACATGAAGCAATGGAAGAAGGTGGCCTGGAACCTGTCAAAACATGGTTGCAGACCAAGTATACCACTTCAAAGTAATGGTAGCCTTTGTTCACATCTTGCATTGACATTTATTGGCCACCCATCATCCTCTTCAGCAGAACATGGTTTTTCCCTCCTCCACTCTGTGGATACTCAGCATAAGTCTTGCTGTTTCAGGGATTCTCTGACTCAGTCGTCTGGTCATAATGACTTGACCCTATAAAGCACTATATAAATAAAATGTATTATTATTATTATTATTATTATTATTATTCTTTAGAGTCACTCAGATCTTCTATCCCTGCCCAATTCTTTTGCCTACTGTCAACTATCAGTACTGAATGTTAGTTTGCTATCTAATACATCCCAGACCTTGACACGCACCATATTTATGAAGAAGTTAATATTATCTGCTTCGTATGGGGCTGGTCATAATGTTTTGGGTCATCGGTGTGTATTACTCCCTACGAATGTCAAATTCTCATTTAGTACTATAATGGGGTGCGATGTGGTGGAATTGTTCTCAGATTAGTCCGAGCACTTAAGAGTGGCACCTATTGCTATAAATGGCCCACCTGCCATTTGGTCAGCCTGACAGCCCTTGACCTTCTTATAGTCTTATTACCCATATCACCACACCCAGCCTTTTAACCAGTATGTCTTCATTCTTGTAGGACGACCTGGTGGCCCATTTGTCAGTACCAGCAGAGGAAGGAGCTCCGAGGTGGTGCCCCCCCCAACAATGCAGCCAGACGGAGGTACTGCAGATGCCTCTGTGGATGCTGCTGTAGAGGCCAGCACAGGCACAAGTGGCTCAGGTATCAACTGCCCCCCATGGCTCCTCTCCCATGATGTTCTAGCACATCCACTCCTGCTGCACTCCACAGCTCCACAGATCCCTTAGTGTCCTGTCTTAAAACAACAATCATGTGATTTTTATTCAATTCTAACTAGTCATATCATGTCTGGGCAAACGCATCAGGGCGTGTCATTTCTGTACTTCCATGGTTTTAGGAATGTGACTACTATTCCAGTCACCGAAGATCTTAGTGTTTGTATAGCTGGTCTGTTTATTCCTTTCAGATATTTTTTATGGTTTTATTTAATATTGTTTTGGTTTAATGCCCTTTAAAAGCCCTCCATTTGTCCTTGCTACTTCACTTTGTTATACTAACTTAGGTCTGTGTGACATATTATTAATAGACGATATTAGTCTAGTAACCTGGTGTCAATGTCTGACAGTGACTATCACCTTTGTTTGAGGCTTAGGCTACACACAAATCAAAACAGAACCGTTTATAACTTGGCTTTCAGTTTAGCCTTCTAGCCTACATCTTCAATGCAATTTAAAAAATGCCTATTATAGTGCAGCATTAACAAACATTCTCCATTGCAGTAATAGTGTGTTTTTCTGGTTGGGGCGTTTCAAGTATCCCAACCTGACATTGAACAGCATGCAATATCTTGCTGGGCAAGTTTTATTATGGGGGAGCCAGCATTATAGCTATATAGCCAGCATGTTCATAGTCTAGCCTAATTCATCTAAACGTGGTTCTTAACTTTTCCTATAGCTGGTAAAGATATTTCTCTCTCACAACTTAGAGCTGCAAAGAAGGAATTTGTAGCTAGGTAAAGTTGCATTTTTAAATGCGTTTTCTAGTCATGGAAAGTCATAGAAAAAGGAAAAATAAATGTCATGTTTTTAAGTTGTTGGGTTTTATAAAAAATTGACCGCTGTGTACAGTTTTCAGTAGACTACTGCCAAAGCTGAATCCTGCATTTGGTAGCGAGTGTGGCTGGTCAGAACTACCATGTTTGCCTGAATTTAAGAGGAGGCTAAAAAATTCTGTGAATTTGATGCTTGGGGAAAAAAACTATGCAAAAATCATGCATTTTATTGTTTACCTTTCATAACTACCAAGCAGGCAGACATAAGAACTTATTTTAGACATTTTTTGTAAGCTGTTTTTTTTTTCATTTCCAGCTGTATTTCATTTATTGAGCAGCAGTTACAATGCTTTGAAAATTTCATTCGATAGTTTGTGAAATTACTGTAATTTGTTGATCCCCCATTTTCAAGTGACAGTTTCAAGAAATAAACTCTGGCTATTTGTTCTGATAAATACAAGGTAATATTAAGTAATATCATTTTCATCCAGATTAATTGAGGGTCAGAGTAGCCATTTTGTAGGTGAGTATTCAGAGGCAGTATAATGTTGGGTACTAACTTTGCCAGTTGTAGCTGATCTCCAAGAGATACAAACTTGCCTAGGAATTAAAAGTTAACACTGCAAGTCTATGCTTGTATAGACAGGTTGAAAATATTTGTCATAGGTAGTTTGGCTAGTTTAAAGCTACTTTGACTGAAGTGATGCATGGCTTCTACTGATTTATTAAATGATGGCATTACATTGTTGTTTGGTTTATATATACTGTAGCACATGAGTTTTCTTTTTGTGCTCTCTTGTCTGTTTTTTGCTACTTGCCATTGAAAATGAGTGGGAGCAAAATTTTGGAGGGCAAGTTCTTGTTTAGTGAATGTACATAAGTATACTGATACTTCAGATAATGAAACCAAGGGAGCTAACGGTCTGAGTTGGGTTACCTTAGAAATGTATTCCGGTACAATTACTAAATAATTGTTAAATGTAGTCACTAATCTAATCCAAGAATAAGAATATTTATGTAAGATTGCCTAATAACTTGGTGTCAGATTCACCTTTTATAAGATACATTATAATGTGTCTTGTAATAAGTGATAAGAAGCAAAGGACTTCATTGTGGTGAAGTCTGTTTTAGGACTAACAGCAAGTGCTGTGACTTGAGGAACATCACTCCTATCTCCCACTTCTGCTCGCCCGACTTGAAGCATCTAACCATCCTGTATCAGCCATTCTACCTGCCTTACGAGTTCACATCAGTAATCATGACAACATTTTACCTCCATGCCCACATTACCTCAGTCTCGGATCTGTCAAAACTCTGGAACCACGATGCGCTTTGTGACAGCCTGAACAAACACCCAGACACTGCCCTCATCATGGCTGGGGACTTTAATAAAGCCAACCTCAGACATGTCATCCCAAACTTGCACCAGAACATCACCTTTCCGACTAGAGGTACAAACACGCTGGACCACTGTTTTTCTCAGTCCAAGAAAGGATACAAAGCTACTTCACTGACAGCTTGTGAAAAATCAGGTCATGCTGCCATCTCCCTCTTACTTGAATATAAATAAAAGCTCATTGGAGAAGTTCCATTAATGAAGGCCAATCAGTGGCCCTGTTCCAGGGTGCCGTTGATGAAGCATACTGGGACGTTTTAGCTGAGTTTCAACAACCTCCACGAGTTTACTGAAATAGTAGTAATGTATATGAGCTTTCTGTCTGAGAACATCATCCCTACAATAAAAATGAAGACCAGAAACTACGGGTAGACAAATCTATCTGGGACACAGTGAATGCTCACACTACTGCTTACAAAGCGGGAATTGCATGGAAAGGTTAGAGTGAGTACAAAATGGCTTCAGACTCTGTGAAGGATGCTAAAAGTTGTTACAAGAAGAAGGTGGAGTCTCACTTTCTTCGGGATGACACATGCCGCATGTGGCAAGGACAGCAAACAGTCACAGACTTCAAAAGTGAATCTGTCACTACAGTGAGTACTGACTTGTCACTGACTGAGGACCTAAATGCTTTTTGTATGCATTTTGAAGCTAATGCAGCTAGCATTAGTCCACCGCCTTATGCCACAGCAGAAAGTAGTCTTGATTGAGATGCTTTGCTCATGATCACCATCTCTGAACAGGATGTCCTCTGAAGTGGATGAACCTGGTCCTGATGGTATTTCCAGATGTGTGCAGATCATGCACTGGCCAGCTTACTGAACTATTTCTCTCTATTTTCTATAAGTCTCTGACTCAGTCTGTTGTCCCCACCTGCTTCAATCAATCCACCATTGTCCCCATTCCAAAGAACAAGAAGCCTTAGTACCTAAATGACTACCGACCAATTGCACTCACCTCACTAGTCTTGAAGGTTTTTTAAAGGCTCATCAAAGACTCTATCTGCTTCTCCATCACCTTCAGCATCGATAATAGGTCCACTGACGATGCCATCGCACAACAACAGCAAAGGGAAATGGGTGAGATTGCTGATCATTGACTACAGCTCCACGCTACACGCTGTGTTAAGAAGTGCTTTCTCAAATTCAGTTTAACCCTCTGGGGACGAGCGCATCGTTGGCAACGCAGCGTATTTTTTGCATCTATTTCAAAAAAACAAATTTTTCAAAAAAAAAAAAATGCTGACTAAATCCATAATCTGTCGTCTTTTCAAAACATCCATTGTCAGTAGTATTAAAGTTTTGAAAATTAGGTTAAATCAGCAAAAAAGTAAACCATGTCACCTTTCTTTGTTTTACCTGCATTGGAAGGGTGTAGTACCACCCTCACCTTGAAGATCGCTATTCACATTCTAAATAGCCGCATTACCGCATATTCAAATTGCATTTGCATGGTAATTTGATGAACAGCGCAACGGTGAAACCTGATCCAGATACATCCCTATCAGTGCTATGGGGGGGGGGGGGAGGAGGAGGAGGATGTGGCCATGCATACACATGAGAGCTCCTACACATTGAATGGCAGGAGCCAGAAATAGTGACATGAGTTAGGTTTTTCTTATTTATCCAACTGAATGTTGCAGCTACACCATTTATTTATCTTCATGTACCCAAGACTTTGGTGATCAGATATCTGGGATCAAAACAAACTGGCACCATTGCTTACTATGTACTTAATGTTTCCGCAAGTGTTCCAAGCTGCATTTTGCAACGTCTATACTTTGATGAAAGATTACAAACTTAACATAAATCTGACATTTTTAAAATATACATTCAAATTAAAATGAGTGAAATTCAAAAAACAAATATATAAGAAATAATTTATTTGCCATGAATTAAGTTTCTGATATTGAAAGAAATGTATGATCATCCCCAGTCAGTGAAAGTGTGTTCTCTACCCCAAGCTCCCAGAGGGTTAAAATGTTCTCTCTTTGATTTCCACCTATGGCCACTAGTTATTTGAACTAATATTGAAGTAACTATTTGGATGAACAGCATCCAGACCTGTTAGAATCTTATATTATCTGGATCATGTCCCCCCCCCCAATACTCCTTTGCTCGAGGCTGAACAGATTCAGCTCAGCTAACCTCTCTTCATAAGACATTCCTTATTCTTGTAGCCCTACATTGAACCCTTTCTAAGGTAGCAATGTCCTTTTTAAGGTAAGATGACCAAACCTGCACACACTATTCTAGGTGGGGTCTTAACAAGGAGTTGTGTAATTGTAGCATCACCTCCCTTGACTTAAACTCCACACACCTAGAGATGTAACCCAACATCCTATTGGCCTTTTTTTAATTACTTCCCCAAAGTGGGGAGAGTGGGACATTGAAGCATCAACATACACAAAGAGGTCTTTCTCATAATCAGCTACCTTTATTTTATTGGAACCCATAAAATATCTTTACTTTATGTTTCTTCTCCCTACATGGATAACGTTACATTTATCTACATTAAATTTCATCTGCCAGCTATCAGCCCAGACACTAATTAGATCAAGATCCTACTGTACCCTCCATGCTGTTAGTTCGGTATCTGGTACACCAGCCACCTTGGTGTCATTTGCAAATTTAACCAGTTTACTGTATGTATTATTGTCGGTATCGTTAATGTAAATTAGGAGAAACTGGCCCTAAATTTGAACCCTTTGGTACCCCACTATGAACGGAGGGCCACTGTGACATTCTGCCGCCAGTAACTACCTGCTGTTCCTGTCTTTTTACCAATTTTCAGTGCAAGCTGCTACAGTTGCTAAAATCCCTCCTGCTTCGAGCTTTAAGTAGGCGCTGTTTGTGTGGGACAACATTAAATGCCTTTTGGAAATCCTAAGTAGATCACATCCTAGACCTTTTTGTGATCAATTTCTCTTGTAGCTTCCTGAAAGAACTCAAGTAAATTAGTTAAACATGATCTACCTCTCCTAAATCCATGTTGGCTTCCCCTCAGAATGTTATTTCAATCCTGGTAATCTACCATTTTCGCTTGGATTATAGCTTCCATTACTTTTCCAGTTATGCAAGTTACCTATAGTTTTATGGATTACTTCTTTCCCCTTTTTTGAATATGGGTGTTATATTAGCATGCTTCCAATCAGAAGGTACCATACAAGCAGATAACCATTTATAAAATAGTAAAGTTAATGGTCTGCAAATGATGTCCCTAATCTCTTTTAAAACTACAGGTAAGATGCCATCAGGGCCCTGTGATTTATTTTGAGCTTAGCTAAGGTTTGTAGCACATCAGCTTCAGTTGTACATATATTAGTCATAGACAGTGCTGGATTAAAAGTCATTATGTTACTTGTACACACAGTCTACTGGGCAGATTAACAGTGTGGTACAGAAAATTTTCTCACGTTGTCCCGACCCCTAAACTGTGTTAACCTTATTATTAATATTGTTATTTTATTACGATAGTCAGGATATCAAGGAAGTATTGATCCATAACAGGTGGAAAGATCATCCACAGTTCAGTGACTAAGTAAAAGAATTACCTAATGATGTCCACAGAACATTTTGAAAACTTAATAGAAAGGCCTTCAATGTAAGTAACATGGGTGTCTCAGCCCTCTAGAGCCATTCAAAAGGGCAAAAATACCTCAGAGTAGTAGGTCAACTAAATATCATGAAAATGTCCTGGAGAAATCCTGGAAAATGGGTTGGGTGGGGTAGGGGGTTGCAATTGACGTATAGCTCCTCTGAGTGTCGTCTTCACTCTTCCTCTGCCCGGCCAGGTGAGGGCACTGAGTACAGTGCCAGCGAGTACGGCACAGGCGAAGATGCCCTGTCCAGGATCCGCCGGCTCATCGCAGAGGGTGGCATGACAGCTGTGGTCCAGAGAGAACAGAGCACCACCATGGCATCCATGGGGGGCTTTGGCAACAACATCATCGTCAGCCATCGCATCCACCGTGGCTCGCAGACCGGCACTGAGCCCACTTGGGGAGGCCGTCTCGAGGACGGAGCCTCTGCCATGCCACCAGGTCAGGGGCCCTTACGTGTGCTCTCCCAGGCCTTGCGCTTGACTCATGGGCCCCCTAGCCGTGATAGCCGCTCTCCAGAGCGCTTTCCCCAGCTCACCCCGACCTTTGGCCCTGAAGCTTCAAGGGGTGAGGTGCGGGGGTCCCTTGGTACTGACAATGTCTTTGAGAGCAGTCCAGAGCTTCGCCCGTCTCCCTCCGCCTTCTCCACCGACGGCTCCTCCCCCAGTAACGACCGCAGCATTGGCAGTTACCCCGACGTGCCACATGGCAGGTAGAATGGCATGCAGTACTAATAGTGCCCAGGAAATCAGACAGGCACACCAGTTCATAGGGTACAGGCTGCGCCGCGCCTCCACCGGGGTTGTGGAGGGACTTGCACTAAAGACTGGCTGGCAGTGTTACGCAGGAATATTCTGGCAGGTGATGTCCGCTCCTCCATCAGCCTTATTTGTTTACGTAGAGGTGCTGAATTTCCTTTTCTTGCCCCCTCCAAAAAAAGTTTTAAAAATGGACAGAAGTCCACTACCACTCCTCCATCTGTTCTTTTTCGAGCACTAGGGTATTTATTCAGGTTTACTTACATTGCACTTAATCGTAGAGTTTAACTGTCACCCAACTGAGAACAAGAACCTTGTACTACAGTCATTCCAACTTAGCTTGTACTTGAATTGTCCTGTTATTGCGGTACCAGTACTCGGTTTGTCTATTCATTCACGTGGGCTTGAAGAAACCCCATCCAAAGTGCCATGAGTATGTCACCACCATATTCAAGTGTTATGCAGTCAGTGCCATGTTGATGCATAATTTTGTGTTTTACTTTTCTTGTTTTTGACAAATCTAATAATGCCAGCCTATCAGCTGTGATGTGACATATTCCTTGGAGTGTAGGAGGAAAAAAGAAAATCCCCTCATTGTATAGTTTAAATCTACTGGCAGTATCTGGCTTTTTTTTTTTGCTGCCCACTATTATCCCATTTGATAGGAGGAGCATTGGGCATTCGAGTGAGCCATTACTGAAGAGTCTGCTTCAATCCCCATTTATTGCTGTGAATTTTGAGGAAGTAAACTAACAGGCCCATGTTGACAGTGACAACTAATTTGTGTTGGTCATTCATTTCAGTCTCTTTCTCTGATATTGTATTGCACATTTTACAGATGATCACTGTCTGTGCAATAACAAAATCTATTCATTATTCAAAGGAAAAAACAATCTGTCAGGACGTGGGTTAAATCACCGTCATTCCTGTCCTTTGCACTAGTAATATTTATGGACCACTGGTCCTTTAGTGAAGGTTGGTATCAGGAATCAGCCTGCTCTGCTCTGTCCTCTTTTTTTCCACTCATCTGTGTTCGCCAGAGGTCTAGTTGCAGATGGTCAGTGTCATGGCCGCTGGTCCTTAACCAAAAACTTTGACATAGACTGGGCCCCAGATACAAGGTTGTTACCACTAGAACTTAGCAAAGGACTCAGGGTTTTCAGAAGTGTTCCATAGTTATGGGGTCCTGTCCTTCAGCCAAGAAGCACTGAAGAAGCCACAGGTGAGGCAGTATGTATATGCCTTTGTGAGTGTATGTGTGTGGTCTGGGAACGTGTTTCTGAACAGCAGCTTGACGTAGCATCAGAACCTTAGCCCTGGTCGGGGATTTGTTAGGGCTGAAGGATAGCTATGGTCTACATGAAAACTGTCTATGACGAGATAAAGAATCCTTGTTGAACCATACGTCAAGTAAAACTTGAACCGATCAGCATTCGCTGTAACAGACCACCATTCAGCCAAACGATAGATGCAGGTGGTCGCGACATGTAGTGGGACTCTTCCTCAGGTTGCCTCTCTCCAGAGGAAGCCTGGTTAGCTTTGGCTCATAATCACATGCAGAGTCCAGTTACCCCAACAACCCCGTCCTCCCACCTTCCCCAACTACCTGGTGTAGCCAGGCTCTGTTACCTCATCCCTTCAACAAGGACCACAAACTTGAAAATCCCTTTGGTCATTTCCAGAACAAAATGTGATGCACTGATTAGAGATGTGAAACTTCTGACACCAGTGAGTATGCTACAATGGCATGTAACACCATAATTTTAATACTATAATTATTTTTAAAGACATGTATGTTCAGCTGTTCATTGCAGAAGCACATCATTTTACATGACAGAAAGTAACACAGATCTGTTGCGGTGTCTGTTTCCGTTTGGTTGTTGTGCTGGTTGTTGTACCGTAAAAAATAATGTACTGCGAATTGTGCAATTTCTGCTTCTGGGCATTTCAGAAGACTGAGTGAGCCACCACTGGTGGGTTGGGTGAGGACTCAAGCAGGCAGCATCCCACAGGCTTTTTCAGGCACATGAAACGGTAGCCTTTTCTGAACAGAGAAGCTTAAAGGTTAGTCGAGGGAACAGAAGGCTTCGGAACTCAACATGGTGGCATATGGGCTGTGACCATGGTGTGACTGGTCATGTGTACCAAGCACTCTCCCAGTTGTTGTTTAGATGGTTGTCGCTGTATTTGTTTTTCCTTTAATGCTGTAAGCCCCTTCCCAGACATTATCTAATTTTTCTAGTTGCCCGGCGGGGGGGGGGGGGGGGGGGGGGGGGGGGGGGGGGGGGGGGGGGGGGGGGGGGGGGGGGGGGGGGGGGGGG
>JAODJX010000020.1:11438226-11448959 GCA_026776945.1 Isichthys henryi
AATAAGTGGGTTCAAGGAACTGAGAATTTGGTTCAGACAATAGGGTTTAGTGTTTTAGCAATCGAGAAAAACTGTAAATAATCCGATGTTGTATTTCACGCAGTCGAATTGCATTGTTTTGACGGACAATCTCAACAATTACTGTCTCTTGTTGTTCTGAGAACATACATGTTCTTCCACCCCTATGTGGCCGTCTTGAAAAAATAATATTGTTAGAAGTATGCATGCTGTATTGTAAATGTTCTCTAATGTACAAAAACAGACACAGTACCGTAAGGAAATGATTTTTCCCTGTCTCTTTTAGAGAGATTGCTGGAATCATTTACTGACACTGAAATCATGTCGTAACTTTCAGAGACAAAAAATCATTTTACCGGTTTTCTTCTCTGAAGGTCCTGACTATGGAGGCCACTGTGAACCAGCTTAGATTTGGTTGCATACGTTGTCCTGCTTCCCACATAGTCATGCCATGAACCACAACATGATCTATGATCGCTGCTCTAATTTCAATTGAAATTATAGCTCTTCTTCTTGGTCTTCCTCCTCATCTACCACCTCTGACACACACTCCTCTTCCACTTCTGTTGTAATGCTCCGTGTTCTCTCCATTCCTCAATCCAATAGAAGAGTTCTTCTCGATATGGTGGTGAAAGGTCTATGACCGTCAACCCCATGTCTGTGAAAGTCTTTTTCAGGCAATGGAGGAAGCATGTGAAAACACTGATGTCAGTGCTGTCCAGGGCTGGGTTAGACACTCCCGGCACTTTTTCCCTCACTGTCTAGCAAGGGAAGACATTTTTTGTTTAGATGAGTTGCTGTGGCGACACACAGGTAGAAGACATGACTATCTCACAACTACTTTTGCTCAACGCGCATGCCTACATTATGTACAGTTTTTTTTCCTATTTTTTTTCTCCCTAAAGTTTTGATTTGAATTGAATATTCTTTGACTTTTTAGTTTGTTTTTGAAGAGTGAAATAAAAAGTTTCAATCACATTTGTTTCTGCTCATGTGTGTCTGTCAATTTGTCTGCAGCAATTTCTCTTTGTAGCATTTTCAGCATACACAGTTACAAGAATCCCCCAAAAGACAAACGTGTTTTAGATTACACATGGCAGTGTGTAGTTCATTAGATCAACATTTAGGCATGTGAATGAAGTGTTTAGTATTTTGGGCAAAAGTTTGATTTTGATGTTTAAATAGTTTTGCATGCAATGCTTCATTTTGCAGGATAGGTGAGGTGTTTTGTTCTTTGGGTGTGTGATGTCATACATTGTGTTTAGTGATTTGTAGCATCGAGCCCTGTTGTCAAAATTGTGCTTTAGCAATTGAAAAAAAAACATGATGACTCAAAACTGTTCACATATGTTTCTAAACATGTGAAGAAGCCAAAGAGTTACTAAAACATAGAATATGTCCTGGACATGAGTGCAAGTGCCATAGGTGAATAAAATTTCAATGTCAAAGTACTGAGGGGTCACAAGACAGCATTTGTCCTCCTTTGCCTAGCAAGAGACAGCATTGCCTGTGATGTACACTAAGTTCTCTGTCCTGACCCAGTTCTGAAATGGGAAAATGAGGCAGAATGAATATTCTTCCTTGATTTTGGCTTGGCAGTTATACTATATTTTACTGTGATGTGCCTTTCATTTGGATTTTATTTTTTATTTTACGTCCTTTACAGTAACTTTCTTGGAATACCGAACATTGTAAACATTTTACACTGCTCAAAAAAATCAAAGGAACACTGTTTAATCAGAGTATAGCATCAAGTCAATTAAACTTCTGGGATTTTAATCTGGTCAGTAAAGTAGCAGAGGGGGTTGTTAATCAGTTTCAGCTGTTTTGGTGTTAATGAAATTAACAACAGGTACACTACAGGGGCAACAATGAGACAAGCCCCCAAACAGGAATTGTTTAACAAGTGGACGCCATTGACATTTTTCCCTCTTACTAGTTTTGCATTTGGCTACAGTCAGTATCACTACTGGTAACATGAGGCGATACCTGGACTCTACAGAGGTTGCACAGGTAGTCCAACTGCTCCAGGATGGTGCATCAATACGTACCATTGCCAGAAGGTTTGCTGTCAGTCTCAAGGGCATGGAAGAGATTCCAGGAGACAGACAGTTACTCTAGGAGAGTTGGAGAGGGCTATAGAAGATCCTTAACCCATCAGCAGGACCGGTATCTGCTCCTTTGTTCAAGGAGGAACAGGATGAGCAGTGCCAGAGCCCTACAAAATGACCTCCTCCAGGCCACTGGTGTGAATGTCTCTCAACAAACAATCAAATATGGACTTCATGAGGGTGGTCTGACAGCCCGATGTTCTCTAGTGGGCCCTGTGCTCACTGCCCGGCACCATGGAGTTTGATTGGCATTTGCCAAAGAATACCAGAATTGGTCCACCACTGATGCCCTGTGCTTTTCACAGATGAAAGTAAGTTCACCCTGAGCACATATGACAAAAATGAAAGGGTTTGGGGAAGCCGTGGAGAATGTTATTCTGCCTGTAACATTGTTTAGCATGGCTGATTTGGTGGTGGGTTAGTTATGGTCTGGGGAGGCATATCCATGGAGGGACACACAGATCTCTACAGGCTAGATGCCATTAGGTATCAGGATGAAATCCTTGGACCCATTGTCAGACCTTGAACTGGCACAGTGAGTCCATATGATGTCACCAGGTTGCACCTCAGACTGTCCAGGAGTTCAGTAATACCCTGGTCCAGATCTGAGAGGAGATCCCCCAGGACACCATCCGTTGTCTCATCAGGAGCATGCCCCAATGTTGTCAGGCATGCATACAAGCACGTGGGGGGGCTTACAAACTACTGAGTATGATTTTCAGTTGTTACAATGAAATTTCGGCAAAATGGACTAGCCTGCCACATCATTTTTTCACTTTGATTTTCGGGGTTCTTTGAATTCAGCCCTCTGTAGGTTGATAATTTTCATTTCCATCAAACGATGTAGCATCCTTTCATTCCTAACACATTACCCAGTCCATGTCAGTATAGATATCCAGCATGATTTTTTTTCCCATTGAGATTTGATGATCAAAGTGTTCCTTCAATTTTTTGCGCGGTGTATTTTGCTCTACATAAAATTGTATATACACATTTTTGATAGACAATTTTTTGTAAGTGTTTTCATTTCCAATTTTGCAGCTCAAAATTCCATCAGAAAAGGATGGACGGTTTCAGGAAATGTGCTTTAGCAATTCAGAAAAACTGTAATGTATTCTGTGACGCCCTGGATGCTGTATCCTACATTATTTTATATAGTGTCTAACAGGGGTCACCATCCTTTTTGACACTGGGAGCTATTTTGAGCCATACGAAGGGCTACCAGTCTGAAACGCCCTCCTAACCTTATCTAAACTTCATGTATAATAAACCTTTTAAATGTTTTTTTAGATATTGTCATATTCAATTCTATATAAATGCAAATGTGATTAAAGAAGAATAGCAACAGAATAAAATTACATTTTAGACACTGTTCACTGGTGATTTGTGCTATTTTTTAGAACAGGTACGTGGGCAACTCATGTGGTCCTTGGGGGCATCCTGGTGTACCAGCTATATTAATACTTCATTTACCAATATTTACACTAAATGAGCATTTAAAACAATGGCTTAACAACACACATCAAGTTATTTCAGCTGACATTTATTTTAGAAATGCAAAATCTAGTTCCAAAATGGTTAAACATGGCATAACGGTTATGCTCTTCCTAGGTGCACAGGTTTCCCATTCTGACATCAAAAATGAACATGACAAACCAATGCTGAAGTGCTTAAAACATGTATTGCAGGCTTAAAGTATGAGCAAGAAAGTAATCAGGTACTGTATGTGAGGTAAACTAAAGCAAAATAAACAAAATTCTAAGGAAAAAAATTACAATACCACCATGTGGACCTGAAATGCTTTAATGACACGTATCGTTATTACGGTAAAGTTTCATGTCATCTTCTCAGTCAACATTTCAGAAAAAAATTAAATAAACTATTTACTTATAAAATGTATTTTTTTACAATAATAAAAAAATTGAATAGTATATAGAAACAGGCACTCAACCTCTTTTATTAGAGAAAAGTACAATTTTCAAAACAAATCTTTGGGGAAGATGGTGTAGGCGGTAGTGCTATCGTTCGGCAACCTGAGGGTTGCAGATTCGAGTCCTGGTTCCTCTTGACCCCATCAAAGTGTCCTTGAGCAAGACACTGAAGCCCAAATTGCTCCCAGTGTGCAGGTTGGCGCCCTGCATGGCAGCCTCTGCCACCGGTGTACGAATGTGGTGTGTGGATGGGTGAATGTGAGGCATAAAATGTAAATCGCTTTGAGTACTCGTAGAAGTAGAAAAGCGCTATATAAATGCAGTTCATTTGGCTAGTTTGCCAACGGACTGTTCTTAAGTGTTAAACATCTCTACATATGCACCCAATCATTTCCATTAATTCAAACATTAACTGTTACTGTTGCACTACATATCCACTCCAGCTAGTTAGCTTTTCAACAACCACTTAAAATAAAATTAGATATCATACATTTGCTTTTGCATGTAACAGTTCTCGTAATTCAAACGATTATAATACATCAGTCTAATTTACCACTTTAACAAATTTAACTTGCATGTTTGCATTATGCAAATTTAACTTGCATAATTTTGCATGTTACTTATACAAACTGTCCTGAAAATTACAGAAAGGAGTATGATTAGATTAGATAACAAAGCAGTTTGCCACAATGCTTGAGAATCATGTCCCATGTTACTGAAGCAAGTCATGTTCAACATGCTCTACTTAGCATGACATCGACAGTGGACACTGAATGCGCATGACTTTCAAATACAGGTTATCAGGGATCCAGCGCAGCTAACGCAAGAGATTGAAAATCGCCTTTTTCTCTCTTCCTGACTGGACAACTGAGAAAAGTATTGCTAGCCAGCTACTAAACCACTTAATGTTCTGCCTGTGATATGAGGACATTCGTTCCACACAACTAAACAAAAATATACATTAAGACAAATATATAAATGCACTGTCTGTCTGACAGCCTGCAGGCTGCATGCTTACCCCAGGATGAAAGGTGCAACACTGGGAAGTGCTGGCAGAGTGTCATGAACTGAACAGTGGAGATAGGATCAAAGACTGCTGATACTGTCACCTAACAGACATTGGATGCAGAGGAGTTTCATGAAGTGGAGTTTGGGTCCCAAGCCTGGATGTGTTTACGCGGGGTGTCCGTTACTAGGTAACGGCTATCCTGGGTTGATGCTGGTTCCTATGGGGATAAACTGACACTTGGTAAATATCCAACAGCCCAGAAAACTTTATTTGTTTTGTACTTGAGTTCACGAGGACAATGTTAGTCAACATTATCTTTGAAGCCAAGTAACTACTCCAGCAACTACCTGAATTTATTTCTAGTGTCACACTGTTTTTCAGAATATTAATTTGTGTGCTGTGTACTTTTTTTCTTGCATTACATTTACTTGTTGTGCCCTGTCTTTGCACCTTGTCTGTTTGGCACTATATGTGTGTTTGTCTGTGCTTATTGCTTTATGCACCCTGAGATCAATAAAGTCAATATTAATATTAATTATGGTCAATATGTTCCATTTATAACTGAACAGCAACATGTGTACCTCAATGTGACATTTTAATTCAGTTTACATACAAATGGTGCTTCATGGTGGTTCATTTGAGTCAGTTTGACAGTGATTGCATGTTTGTCATTTAAAATTATTAATGCTGATTGTTTTTAGTATTTGAATGAAATATACATTGACTCTAAGGAAGGGGTGGCCAATTTTATCTGCAAACGGCAGTGTGTATGTTGGTTTTTGGGATAACGTTTAGGTCAGCTGTTCAAATGCAGGTGTGAGGACTCTTCAGCGAATCAGTCCTCTAATTAGTAATCTAATTAGGGAGTCTGGATAAGATTGGCCACCCCTACTCTAAGGGATGTGTCATGACCAGGAGTGTTAGGCTGTCCTGGGCCAGGGTGAGCATGGCAATGGGGGTGGGAGGCAGTGTTTATTTTACTTCACTTTATTTCTTTACCTTGACACAGGAGTGATGATGATTCTGAATCACTTAAGGAGACACGAGTGGTCTGATATTTTTATTTGGGGCAGTTGACACTGGGGGCAACATGGTGGCTCAGCGGGCGGCACTGTTACCTTGTGGGTTGCAGATTAGAATCCTGCCTCTGCTCTTTATGTGTTTCTCCCTCAATCCTGAAAGATTGGATCATTAGCATATCTCTTTCCAGGAGTGTTTGTGCCCTCCAGTGAACTGCATCCCATCCAGACTCAAGGCACCCAGGACAAATGACTGGAAGATGGATGTCACTTTCAATTGAAAAAAAAAATGGTTTATTGAAAATAGTAACATATCCAAGACAAATAAAATCCATACATAAGTTAAAAAAGACATTAGTGTGTTCCTCGTGCAGAGGTTGGTAAATGACAAAATGGGGTGACAGACTTTCTTTCTTTAGTTTAATACCTAATACTACTGGTTTATTTTATTACTGTCTTGCCTGATACTGTAAAAGTAGACTGGTACACAAAGTTAACACAGAAAGGTACATGGAGATTGAATTATTTTATATGGAAATTTCAAAGGAATTGACATCCCTCTTTTGAAAACACAGTGGAGGGAAGCGTCAAATGATTCAGTTAGGGGTAAGATAGTAATGCATCATCCATTAAAGAAAAAGGGAAGTATTAACAGCAAGAGAAACTGAAATTGAGGGGGGATAATAATATACTGATATCATAAACAGTAGTGGTATGAACCAAAAATGCAAAATGTGCAGTATTAAGATTAAGAAAATTTTTTTTGAAAGGGATCCAAAGCTGGAAAACCGCCCTGCCATATTATACAGAAAAAGACAGCAGTTCATCTGCAGAGTTTACAGGTACACCTTGCAAGTCCATCTCATGAGAAACCTGAGCAGATGCAGAGCTTACAGGTACATTGTGCCAATCCCAGTCATGAGGAACCCAAGCAGCTGCAAAAATTAGAGGTACTGTATACTCTGCCAATCCCAGTCATCGGGAAACTGAGCAATAATCCCAATAATGGGGAATCTGAGTATCTGTTCTTCATGTGAAAATTCAACAACTTTTCCACAGAACTGTATATAAGGGATAAACCATGACAAGGTGTTTGGTTATACAAAAATTCAGTGACAACTCAGTGTAACATGTCCTGATACGAAACGGGGAGCTGTTAACCAAGTTGGAATTGATTATTTTTGTATGATCATAAGGAAGATGATGCTGTAAAGAATGACTGCTTATTTATGAGTTAAAAGTCACACATGTTTTATATTAACATGTTCAGAAGAATAGTAAAACACATTAATACTGAACTGTTATTAGGTGGCTAGAACAACCAGTGCAGTTACACAAAAATAATTAATGCCCACATGACATCTCTGGACCAATAAGAAAATAGTATATACCAAAGTCGTGGTATAAGAGCTCTTAGATATTCCCAATATTCAATATTTAATCTTATCTGTGAACAGGACAGACAGTTTCTTCATTCAGAATCCATAGATATTTCTTTCAATGCTAAGAAATCTTTTGACTTGAAGGGTGGGGGGTTTTCCTGACTATATCCATTCATCCATCTATTCAACAGTTTGTGCC
Organism: Isichthys henryi; assembly: GCA_026776945.1. Taxonomy (NCBI): domain Eukaryota; kingdom Metazoa; phylum Chordata; class Actinopteri; order Osteoglossiformes; family Mormyridae; genus Isichthys; species Isichthys henryi. The sequence goes on from JAODJX010000020.1 coordinate 11,445,896, forward strand.
AATCCATGTCTTTGACTGCAGAAGGAATTACCATGCAACACTTAACACACACTTTGATTTGAACCTTCAAACCTGGACAACAAGCGTAGCAACAGTGTAGCAAACTGTGTTGCAAAAAACCATTATGGAGCAAATATCAGATCATACATACACATATGACAATCTGATCCTAAACCAACAGTGATTACCAGTGGGTCTCACATTTCTGTTTACTTTTGTGTGGTACTAGACAAAGTGTACTCATTCTAATTTCCTCTTCATTGTTGCAATGGAGCTTTTACTCTCAGATATCAGGGTGCATTCTAACATTAAGAGAGTCACGACACTGGTGAGTGTCACTGAAGCATTGCTGCAGAGTCCTGAGTGGCACATCAGTTGTAAAATTAATTTGCTACTTAGGATCCTGAAGCAATGCTGCTCTAATACAAGCCCCCACAAAAATCATGTCTCCCCCTAAATGGGTGGAGACCTGAACCCCCCCAGTATTCAAACCGAAGTTATATCCTTGGCTTAGTTACATCTCTGTGTTGTGTTTACCCATATCAACAGATTTAAGTAAAATGCTTGGTATGTAAGTAATTTAGTTTAATTATTAAAAGCTGCTTTTAATAATGGAAAAATGAAAAATCAGGTTTTTAATATGGTTAGAATGTTGTCCCCCAGAGGGAATAGAGTCTAATCATTCCTGTGTTGTGCTGGAGAGTTTAAGAAGAGCAGCATGTTTCTTGGTAGTTGCTCTTGAATGAATGGTGGTTGCTAGTAGAGTAGTGGGTCTGTACATACAGTAGGTCTACGTGCATCACCTGTACGTAGATGTCATATGTTAAATGTGTTTATGAAGATGATGTAATTGTCGCTTTCATATGTTTTTGCTGTGAATTTCTTAATTATTTTAGATTTCAAATACAGATGCTCCTCTACTTATGAACTTTCAACTTACGAACTTTCAGACATACAAACGAAGAGGACTGTAAGTCCAGATTGTGTTCCTTGGGCTCCTGTTTCCTGACTGTAACATCAACTTTCATATACCCTTAAATGATGTTCAACAACAATTTATGAGCATTTCAAGTTACAAACGGCTGTCCAGTACGTATCTCATTCATAAGTAGAGGAGCATCTGTAATTCATAGCTGAAATAGCTTGTTAAAAATTTAAAGCTGAAAATTCAAGTACTTCGACTATATTATGATAATTTATATGCGTCCATTTAGATTTGTTTGAGTCAGCGGCCTGATGTCACAATGTTGTTTTTATTCCAGTTTTACTTTCTTTCAGTCATTAACATTAAATAGGTGAACAGAGCTTACACAGTGTTGTGATTGGAAGACAGGTTAGCTCGTAGCAAGAGGCAAGGGAGTTCAGGGGGTTGTATTGAATTGTATTGGGTTTATGAATAGTTTATAATTTGGTTATTAATTAGGTTGTAACATTCTGTAAATTATTAATAGACCATTTAAAAAAAGTTATAACACTGTTTTCTTTTTATTAATGAGTTACTACCATTTATAAGTGGCAAAGGGGAGCCTTATTGTAAAGTGGTACCCAAAAACCTTGTATTTTGTGTTGGGATCGGGGTTCTTCCCATAGAATGGACAATCCCCAAAAATACATATGAATGTGTATGTGTGTGTGTGTGTGTGTGTGAGAGAGAGTGCACACGTGCACACATACAAGTGTGACAGGCTGCTATTCTGTCCCAGTCTCCATTCTGTATCAAATCCTGGGATATGATTCAGATTTTCTGTTATAATATAAAAATATTACATTAACATTTTATTTATTTCTGATTTCATACAATGGGTTTATTACATTATTGGCTACTAAAACATAACCATTATTTATAACACAAATAAGCCTGTTATTTAGTTTATTTAATCTCAAGCTTTCAGTTTTTGGCCAAAATGTCTGCATTGAATATTCTGACCCATGCTGAGTGAGGATGATACTGTTTTCAGATCAGCTCTGCTGGCCATGGGACTATTAGCTAGGCCATTAGCTAGCTGTGTGTCATCTCTGCAGTCATGTTGAGCCTTTGATCCAGACAGCCCAAGGCATAGCTGGGACTCATTTATATGCATCCATAGTTCAGCTTGAAGTCACCAAAAAATTAAAAATATAAATGTGTGGCATTTTTAGGCCTTACATAGCGAACACAATTTTTTCCTTTGTGCTGGTAACTTGTCAGAAATCTTATGTTTGTAATCTATTTATTTAGTATAAATAGGTTGGTAGTTTACAGTCAAATAAAAATTTTGAATGTAAGCCCATGGATTAATAGCCTTAGCATATTGCTGTAGCACTAATAAAGGACCTGACATTAGCACTGCTTCACACTTCCAGAGTTTTGGACTCAAACCTGACCCCAGCTTCATGTGTAATGGGATCGCTTGCTCTTCTTGTATTTGTGAGGGTTTCGCATCTGGCCTGGTTCTCTCTTATGCCATAAAGATATGTAGATCAGAAAACTGGGGTACTCAAAATGACCCTTTCCACAAGTGCCCATGCTTGGAATCTCAGTAGTGTTCTACATTTGCTTACAATCAGAAACATCCTTTCAAATTACAGCAACTGTAATTACATGGTAGTTGCGTAATGCTTCACATACAAGTGACATGTGTAGGACAGGAAAAGATTTGTTATAGCTTCAGCTATAACTCAGCAAATGCAGCCCCATGAGAGTTTCAGTGTTTGTCATTATATCTGGCCTGTAACTGCAGCTTATTAATGTAAGATATTCATATTTTACAGAAAATCACATGAAGTTGGATTTTGGGGAATTAAATTGTGTAACCTTGCTAGGGAAATGTATACATCATAAAATTTTGATATATAATTTGATAAATGTTTGATATATAATCACAATATCAATATAATGTCACAGTATCAGATATCATTGGATACCATCTCGCATTTTGAGAGTCCAAAATGGTCCAGTGGATATGCAAGAACAGAAATAAGTTGCATGTAACAATCGGGATAATAATATGCGAACGACAATTACACACATGCACACTCATAGTAATTTCAACATAAGCAGCTGCTGGGGTTCTGCTTGATGCTA
>JAODJX010000020.1:11453054-11464157 GCA_026776945.1 Isichthys henryi
ATTTGGATTTTTACAACATTATTGTTGAAATACACAGTCCTGAAAAAGGGACGTTTCTTTTTTTGCTGAGTATATATATAAAAACATACACTTTTTTTTCTATAAATGACAAAATTCATTTTAATTTATATTTTATGCTCCAAGAAATATAAATACTGGGAAAGTATATGAAAAGTATGTTTCCAGAGTGATGAAGAATGTTTATCTGTATTAATCTATATATAGATGCTTGTACTAACTGGTTTATTGTAATATATTAATTTTCTCTGTTTATTGCTGTATATATGCAAACAGTGTTATTACATGTAGATGTACTTAGTGAATACCTGTAAACACATTCTTGTTATTTTTATAGTTAAGGGACAAATATTGTGTGGTCACTGATTCTGCATGTGTGCAATATTATGACATTATAATGTCAGCATCTGTCATTGTCATTGCTTTGCATCATAGCCCCAGTGGAGCTGCTGGTATCAGTGCGAAAATGAATGTAACACTTACGTTTTGACATGAGTAAAATGTAATATCGTTGTTGTCATACTGTATGTTGCTTTTAAATGAACTGCTGTTTTAGAGAAATGGTTGACCTCTGGAGCACATTAAATTCATAACATGGGATATTCATTTTGTTTAGACACATTTTCTAAAGTTTTTCTTGAATTAATTTCATTTAATTTGTAATGGTTTATATCATTTTTTGAACAAAAAAATGTCTTGTTGATGCATAACTGTTTCTATATAGGGTCTGACAACAACACTTCCTTGTTCTGTCATCTGGTTCTTGTTCTTTGCTGATGGCAGGTTTCCTTTTTAAAGTTATTTCGTCTAATTAAATAATTAAATAATTAATAATTAAATTAATTCTAATTAATGGAAATATTTTGTATCATGGCAGTGTAAGCCTGAAGAATGTTATTTTTAAATTACACATAGTATTATATTTAATGTAAATTATATTCTACATAGTGTAGATTGATGAAATGGCAAGTTATGGCATTTTTTCTAGCACATACCTACTTCTTATTTCATGAAAACATGCATGTGAAAGGACAGAGTACAGAGTATATGATTAAACAAAACAAATAAAACAACTGTCTTTTCCATGTGTGGTGCTGGCCGAATAACAGGAGCAGAGATCCAGGAATGCGTGCAACTGGAGCTTTTAATGGTAGCACGATAGCAAAGGTACAGATGGGATGAATCAAGAAGGATAGTCGAGGTCCGAGAGCAGTGGTCCGAAGCCAGAAGGTCTGTCCGACGAAAGGACATGGGACATGAAAACACAGGGGAAAGGGAACAGGAGTTGCTGGTCTCAGTAGGTGAGGTAGGTCAGGTTCGGGAGCGGGTCTGGGGAGACGAAAAGGAGCAGGTAAGGTAAACACACAAGGTGGACGGAGATGGTAGGGAGGAACGGGCTGACGCAGGACAAAAGAATGCTTGGTATGGCTCAAATGCATAGCTCAATACTTCGCACCGTTCTGCCGGTGCTCTGTGCTGCTCGTTTATCAAGCTTGATGCGGAGCACCCAGAGGGCTCCGCTTGCATGGGCGTGACAGTACCCCCCCCTTGACGGCCGCCTCCTGGAGGCTGATGCCGCTTACGGGGTCTGCCCCGCAGCCGGGGAGCCGGTTTCGCAGGGTACATCGCATGAAAGGCGGTTCGGAGAGCCGGATCCAATTGTGAGCTGACCGGGACCCAGCTGCGCTCTTCCGGAGGACAACCTGCCCAGTCCACCAGGTACTGCAATTGTCCCCGGCGACGACGGGAATCCAGGATGGCTTGGATCTGGTTGGAGGACCTCTCTTCTGGTACAGCCACCAGGGGTTCCATGCTCGGGATCGAATCCGACCGTAAGGGGCTACGTTTAGCGGGTTTGATCAGAGACACATGAAAGGTGGGACAGATACGATACACTCTGGGTAACTGGAGGAGTCGAACGGCCACTGGCCCCACCCGGCGCAGAATGGACCGATGTACCTGGCGGTAAGCTTACGGCACCCCAGTATGCGTAAATTCCTTGTAGACAGCCAGACCAGTTGTCCAGCCCGGTATGTGGGTCCTGCACGTCGTCGGCAATCTGCGTGGGTTTTCTGTCTCTGCGTGACTTCGGAGGGATTGTTGCACCCGTTGCCAGGCTCCCCAGCTCCTCTGATACCACTCCTCTACTTGGGGCACGGGTCCCTCCGGGGAGTCCCACGGGAAGAGGGGTGGTTGGTATCCAAGGATGCATAGGAAGGGAGAAATGTTAGACATGGAACTCACCCGGGCGTTGGTGGCATATTCCACCCAAACCAGGTAAGTAGCCCAGCTGGTTGGGTCCCTTCGACACAATGTCCGGAGAGCCTTGGCCACCTCCTGGTTGGTTCGTTCGGCTAGCCCATTGGATTGGGGCTGATAAGCAGAAGACAGGTTGAAGTTGATGCGTAGTTTTTGGAAAATCTCTTTAAAAAAACCGAGAGCTGAACTGGGGACCTCGGTCGGAGACGATGTCTTCTGGAATTCCGTAATAGCGGAAAAGGGTTGAAATGAGAATTTCTGCTAGGTCACTTGCTGAGGGAAGTTTGGGGAGTGCTACCAGATGACACATCTTGGAGAACCTATCCACTACGGTTTTACCTTTAGACCGGGGCAGGTCCGTGGTGAAATCCATCGCAATGTGGGACCAGGGTAGCGACGGGACTGGGAGAGGCTGGAGAAGACCGGCGGGAGCTTGGTGAGAAGCCTTGATCTGGGCACACTCTGGGCAGGAATCCACGTAGTCTTGTGTGTCCCTCTTCCAGCCCTGCCACCAGTACTGATGAGACACCAAGCGTTGGGTGGTACTTACCCCCGGGTGTCCGCTGCTGTGGTGAGCGTGAATCCACCTTAGTAAAGCCTCTCGATGTTTTCTGGGCACATAATGTGACCCGGGTGGACACCCCGGGGGTGGGTGTTTCCCCTCGTTCTCTTGCCGGATGATCTCCTCCAGGGTCCAGGTGATGGTGGAAGCGAAACACTTGGGGTCGAGTATCGGGGTAACTTCGTCCGAATTCACTGGTGGGTCATATTGTTGGGAGAGGGCATCAGCTTTAACGTTCTTGCTCCCGGGTAGATATTGCACCTTAAACTCAAATCGGGAGAACTATTGTGCCCAGCGGACCTGACGAGCAGAAAGCCGCTTAGCCGATTGGAGGTACTCCAGGTTCCGGTAGTCGGTCAAAACCAGGAACGGATGTCGGGCTCCCTCCAGCCAGTGTCGCCATTCTTCCAGAGCCAGACGTATGGCTAGCAACTCACAATCTCCCATCGGGTAGTTATGCTCGGTGAGAGTTTGCGGGAGAAATAGGTGCAGGGATGTCTATGACCGCTCTGGGGGTTGCGCTGAATGAGGACGGTGGAGGTACCTCCACTGTCAACGAGGGCAAGAATCCTCTCCTCTCTCCCGAGTGAACCTATGACAACTGGAACAGTTAATTGGTTCATACTTGGTGTTACCACTGGTGGAGAACCTACCGGAGGCGTGTCCTCCTCTCGGCGTGGTCTAACGAGGCAGGCAAGTAGGACGTGCCCTGCCTCTCCACAGTAAAAGCATAGACCCCCCTGGGTTCTCCTCCGGCGTTCGGCGGCAGAGAGGGGAGACCTCCCCAACTGCATGGGTTCTGGGGAGTCCAGAGGTGGCCCCGGAGGGGTTCTGCGTGCTTCTGTCTGGAGCCGCCTTTGTCTCCGGTCCCAGACCGTGTTGTCCAATCGTACTGCCAACCGAACAAACTCCTCGAAAGAGAGCACCTCTCCTCGGGAGGCGAGCTCGTCCTGCAGCTCCTGATTTAAACCCCAGCGGAAGATTGTCATCAGGGCATCATCAGGCCACTGGAGTCCAGCTGCGATAGTACGAAACTCCAGGGAGTAATCAGCTGCCGAGCGACCCCCTTGTCTACAGTCCAGGAGGCGGTCTCTGGGTCTACGCCCAACAAAAACCTCTAGCAGCGCCTCGTGGAACTCCTGGGTGGAATCGACGAGCGGGCTCTGGTTTGCCCACAGCGCCGTAGCCCACTCTCTGGCTCGGCCAGTCAGGAGAGAGATTACAAAACACACCTCGGCCACCTGGGTGCGGAACATCTCCGGATGTTCCTCTACGTATATCCCGCACTGCATTAGAAAGCCCCGGCAGGTATCGGGATCGCCGTCATATCGCTCCGGTAGGGCGATGGGAGCGGAAGCGGTGGGTCGAGGTGGAGATGCGGGCAAAGGAATCTGGGCCGCTTGGGTGGCCAGGAGTTGTTCTATGGCTGCCAACCGATTCTCCAAAGCCGTGTGGATCCATAATGTCTCGCCGAAGTATTCAGTGGTGCTGGCCGAATAACAGGAGCAGAGATCCAGTAATGTGTGCAACCAGAATTTTAAATGGTAGCACGATAGCAAAGGTACAGATGGGATGAATCAAGAACGATAGTCGAGGTCCGAGAGCAGGGGTCCGAAGCCAGATGGTCCGTCCGACGAAAGGACACGAGACATGAACACAAAGGGGAAAGGGAACAGGAGTTGCCGGTCTCAGCGGGTGAGGTAGGTCAGGTTCGGGAGTGGGTCTGGGGAGAGGAAAAGGAGCAGGTAAGGTAAATACACAAGGTGGACGGAGATGGTAGGGAGGAACGGGCTGACGCAGGACAAAAGAATGCTTGGTATGGCTCAAATGCATAGCTCAATACTTCGCACCGTTCTGCCATTGCTCTGTGCTTTAAGACTGCTCTTTTATCAAGCTTGATGCAGAGCACCCCGCGGACTCCGCCTGCATGGGCGTGACACCATGTGAATTGCAAAGAAAATGATGCTAAGCTACATTTGGCAGAAGCTCTTAACATTTGATTTAAGGGGACAAACACAATATGATGGACAGCATCATGTCTAAAATAGCACAATATGCAAATTTTATTTTGACAGAACATTGAAAATTTTTTGAAAGCAGTAAAGCTAACAGTTTAGTCATGCTGGTGTTTATGGCAATGCAAATGAAACAAAACCTACATGTCAAAAGGCACCCAAAATTCACTTTATTGCTGCAACAATGTTTTGTTGAAAACAAACCTCATATATTACAATGCCAACTACAATTTGTGACTAAGGTTTCCCACAAAAAAAATCAACTGAACATCGAAACCCATTTTTTTCATACAGAAATTTCACATCCAAGTCAAATTTCCTTTTGCTGCAGTTGATTGGATCCAAGTGAAACAGGCAAATTTTAAATTGTCAGTAATATTAACAATAGCATTTATCAAAAAGAAAGGTGGTACAAGCAGATAGTGGTGTGTGCATTGAGTGGTGTAAATGCCTCGATTTTTCAGACCCTAAGGTCCCCCGATATGGTTCAGTAAAACGTTGGTTGCAGTTCATCTTTAGTTGATCACACCTAGAAAGACGCTGAAAGAGGAATGAGCAGAGCCACTAAAATACATTTAAAACAATTCCTTTATAAAAGCCTTGCCAAGATGTGCTTTTTTCCAACCCCTTTTGTAGTCTGAGAGACGGAAGCCGGTCGTGGTCGGGCAAAAGCACAGTGGGAGTCTAGAAAAGGCATAGTGTCGCTTACACCCCCGTGGCCCTGAGCCTCCTCAGTTCTCCTTCCCTTTTCCCTTCTTTCCTGTAACAAAGAGAATGAAGGCTTATCATGTTCTCCAAGAAAGCACCAGATTAAAAGAAAACAAGACCATGACAGACAAAGGGATTTGGATGTAAAATAAAAATGAAAGTAAAAAATGGTGTGACATGACTGACATGACATGCAATGCGTTGCATTGACGTGACAAATGTAGTTTTAACCTGTAAAGTAACTTTTTTTTTTTTTCTTGCAACAGTTATGGAACTCTCTGGAAATACAAAGAAATTACTTTGCTAAAGCAGCAACTATTCATTTTTAGAGAAAAAGAGCAAATCAGACTTGGTACAGCCAACCTTTGACCTTCGTCTTGGCTTTGCCATTTGCTGAGTGGCAGGGTTTCGACTCCTCCCGGGTTGCCAGACACTCTGCATTGTACAAGACTTTCTTCAAGGTGCCAACCCGATTCTTGGTCCCGGTAGTGGGATCACACTCCCCCCAGCTCCCAAACTTGTACTTGCAGTCAACTGTGGGTTACAAGTAACCAGGAGAGGGTAATGAGAGACTCCACAAAGGTGATGAGTTTCCTACAATTTGTTTACTTTGTATTGCATGAATGATAATGATGTGGAAACACAGGAGACACCTACACCAATCACTCAGCTGCTTTAGTCTAAAAGATGCTCCAATGCCAGACAGGAACCACACAATGGTTCATTAGCCAACATCAGCATTATAATGAAGACCAGTATATAAACAGTATATAAACAGGTTATTGTCCCTGCCTGTCTGCAAATTCTGGCATGTGAAATTGTACTTCTTGTTTAAGATTACAGGAATATACAAATCAACTGTTTTAGTAACACTTTACTTAAAGCACCCATATACATGTAACTGCATTACAGATACCTTCATAATACGTTGTAATTGTCACGCCCAGTTCGTTTGATCCTCATGTGTGCCACACCCCCGATCATCCATGTGTGCTTCCCAGATTGTGCCCAGCTGTTTTCTATCAGTCTGTGTATGTAGTCCGCATCTGAGTCCACATTCCCCAGACTTGTCATTATTGTTAGTTTGTCGCCATCTGCCCTGTCTTCCCCGTATCCTGTTTTCCTCAAATAAACCCGTTTCCCTCATCCTCACCTGCCTGCCTCATCCGTACCTGCTGCCTGCTTGCCCATCTATCCAGCAATCCTGAAAGAATGACAAGTCTCCCAAGAGAAGTGCCTCCGGGAACCGAGGAGCAACGCCTCGATCTGCTTCAGGATGCAGTATACTGGCTCCATCAGCCCGAGGTCCAGGAGGACCCCGTGGCGTTAAGGTTAGCCAGCTTGAGCAGTACCCTCACCACCTCCTGGGAATGTACCCTGTTCAGGAGGTACACGAAAATCTCCAGTGGCTGAGGGACAGGATCACGGAGAGGCGGAGCCACCTGGATCCGCTGCTGAGGGAGGAGGTTGCCGACCCGCTGTCTCCGCTGACAGCCATACACCGGAGACAGCCATCTCGTCCGTTGCCTCCCCTGAGGCACGCCTGGAATGCACGCCTTTGGGGGGGTGGGGGGGTTCTGTCACGCCCAGCTCGTCCGATCCTCGTATTTCCCTCATCCTTGCCTGCCTGTCTCATTCGTACCCACTGCCTGCCTGCCCGTCTACCCAGCGATCCTGACAGTAATGCATTCAGAAATATTATGTGACTGCTTTAAGTAAAGTGTTACCACTGTGTTTAAATGTAGTGTAGGGTATTGCAAAAGTATTCATGAAAGTGATTAATATTTCTCAACAAAAACATTACACAAGAGCAGCTCAGCACGAAAGCCCCATGCACTATGGCTGTTCAGTTAGAAGTTTAGGTTGCTAGGCTAGTTTGCAGCAATACAATCACTTTGACAAATAACAAACAAAATGGAAATAAAAATCTCAGTTTTGCTGCTGTCAGTCCCCTTACCGCCAAAGTTCTTCATCCATCCACAGGGCACATGGCATTTGAGCTTCTTGACCGGGAGGTTGCAGGTGCCCTCTCGCATACCCACCCCACACTCACCAGTCTTGGGCACACAGCTTCCATACTGCCATTCTGAGCATTCAGAAGCCTCCTTCTGCCCTGTGGGCACAGATACGGAACAGCTGAGGATTACCTCCAACAAATATGGGGAGTCCCAAGCCAAATGCAGCCTGTGGCGATTACTCAGTATAATAGGATAGGCGAGTTAAAAGAACAGTGGCACGCCAATCAGCCATCATAGTATACCTTTCTTTCCCTTGCCAGCTTCTGTGAAGATGACCATCAGGGCCAGAGGAAGAATGACGAACAGGGAATACAAACCATGCATCCTGAAGAAGGGAACAAACAGGACAGTAAGGGGGAGGAACACGGACTCCATTTCCCCTCTTACAATTGTTCAACAACTGTCAATTCTTAAACATGTGTACATTTATAAAGCAGGCATTGCTGAAAATACTGACCCTTGTCTACTGCACACAGTAGTAATGCTACAAAATATGAAATCCTGCATCTCAATGCATCTTCACTCATTTGTATGAGAACCATTTAAACCAGCTGCTGCATAGAATACAAAAATATACTGCAACTTAATACCTGTGTGTGATATAAATATATATGTGAAACGATTCTTGTAAACCATGTCAAATGAAGACTTCTGTTTAGAAGTAGAGCTGAAATATGTTAAAATGTCCAAAAATCCCATGATACTCGAAGAACAAAAGGCTTCCACATTCAGCAACTATATTGAGTCAACAAATAAATAACAAATAAATGGTCTGTTTATACCCCAGGAGGATCTTGGCTTCCGGTTCACAGTATGCTACACTGTCAGTAAAGCAGCGAAGGAGTGCATTCAGGCCCAGGATTTTAGTGGACAGAGTCTGGTTTGATATGCAACGCATTGCAGGCAAGCACTAACATATTTTCATTGTTCTTTGTCTTTAAGTTCAATTGTTCAATGACAGTACTCATTTTGCAAAATAATTTTACATAAAGCAGGTATGTAACTGCAGCATACACATCTGTCAATAAAGAGAGTAAAGCAATAGGCTTCAGACATTTCATTAAATTAGTCTGATTTTACTTTAGTTAGTTGAATTATATTCATTTTCTTAAACTTAATATAAAATGCAGGCTTTGCAAGGCGATATGGCCAAAGGGTCATATCATAATATCTGTTTATAATGACTATCCATAATAAACATAGCCATTTAACTTTACTAGCAAGTCTATCCTTAAAACAAACACTACTTGTAGTGTTATAATAATAATCTTAAATTGATAAGGTATGCAAAATACTGTGCATACATAGAAACTGACTCATTATACAGAAAGTGCTTTAAAAATGTGTTTTTGATATTAAACTTTCTAAAGTTTTGTGTTCAAATGAACATTTATCAATTTGGTAAATAACTTCTGAAGACAGCATAATCAATAAATGAAAAAATGCATAATAAATGTAAGATTTAGAATTTTTCTGTGTCAGTAAGAAGTGTTTGCTTCTGTTTGGTTATAAATCGTAGGGCTTAAAACAAAAGGAAAAGTTCACAAAAGGTTTGCTCACAACAATTGGACCACAAGCAACATACGCGATATGCAGAGAATTGTGATGTGTCGGGGAAAAATCTGCGATATAGCGAGAGATCACTGTATATTAATTTAATGGCAGTCAACACATTTATGGACCATGTGTTTACCATGCAACAAACACAATATTTTGTATTTTTCAGATACAGTTTTATTTTGTTAGCCAAGTTAGCCAAGCGGTTAAAAACAGCAATTAAGATTTTAGTTCAAGATCTAGTCACTATACTGACATCAACTGAGATAGGTAATTGACAAAGAAGTGAAATATTCAGACAGCACTGCGATGTTTTGCCGGCTGAAATTGCTTTGTTTCATTTCAGTCTGTTTGTGGGACATCAGCCTGTGTTTGCAGTATTGTTGTAGCCTTTGAATACACAGACCTCGCGTGAAAGGCTCTTGCTGGTTTGTCTTCATTATAATAGTGTTAAGCTGTGCATTTATAACTAGGCATTCACTGGAAGCTCTATGCTTGGTCGACTCCTCGATAGCACATATGTTTGTAATGTGCTATTTGCTTATTTGTATGTCACTTTGGACAAAAGCATCTGCGAAATACAAGTAAATGTAAAGGTAGTGCTCTATTGCGATTCTTGAATTATGAAATGTGTATGGGGTAAATAGGGCTGGTAAATCTCAAAGGCAACATAGGCGGCTTCCTAGGGTACCAACTTCCCAGCCAATTTCACTTTGCCTCAGTCGGGGGGCACCAACAGTGATACTCGCCTAGGGTGCCATAGTGGCTATGACCTGTACTGCGTGGATACAACTGTAACCAGTTACAATACAATATCAGCATATTGCCTACCACTACTGTAAAGTATAATCCTTAAATGAACAGGTTAATAGTAACATAAAAGTAAAAGCTCAAACCACTGCCACTAAAAATCACTTGAAACACTTCAACACTACAAGCATGAAAAACCAGACCATACTGTTGCACTTGCACCAGGCCCTACTCTTAAAAGCACGAATCCTGCCAAGACATTTCATGTCATGGTTACTGGTGGCTAAGCAACATGATAGCCATGCAATTCTGATTTCCATTAAGCTACTTCCACAGAAACTCCGCCATTGCCGGTCCCAAGCCCGGATGAAAAAGGAGGAGGGTTGGGCGTGGGGTTAGCAACCCCACCCCATGAAACCCCAACCGCTACAGAAACGTCAAAAAGAGAAACAGAGGCTAACTTCCTGGAAGATAAAGGATCTCTGACAATTCGGAGAGGCATGACGCTAGATGGTGAAAACCGAAAGGAAGCCACCGAGCCGATCACCCTTCTTTCGACCAGGAGAACCCGCATCGGCACATGGAATGTCAGGACCATGTACGAGACAGGCAAGACGGCACAGGTAGCCGCAGAGATGAGAAAGAACAACCTGACCATGTTGGGCATCAGTGAAACCAGATGGACACAAGTCGGACAGAGAAAACTGACGACAGGAGAGCTGTTGCTGTACTCCGGACATGAAGAGAGTAACGCACCCCATACGCAGGGAGTAGGCCTCATGTTGTCCAAACAAACACAGAGGGCACTGATTGGTTGGGAGGCGCACGGCCCCAGAATCATCACAGCATCCTTCAGAACAAAACACAAGAAGATTAAACTCAACATCATCCAGGGTTATGCCCCAACCAACGACTCTGACGAAGAAGACAAGGACCAGTTCTACAACAGACTGCAGAAAATCATAGAGACATTTCGAGCCAGAGACCTCATCATCCTTATGGGGGATTTCAATGCCAAGATTGGACCTGACAACACAGGATATGAACAAATCATGGGGATCCACGGGCTGGGAGTGATGAACGATAATGGAGAGAGATTTGCGGAACTGTGTGCCCTTAACAACCTGGTCATTGGAGGCAGCATCTTTCCTCACAAGCGGATCCACAAAAACACTTGGGTATCACCGGACAGTTTGACAGAAAACCAGATTGACCA
>JAODJX010000020.1:11489344-11500251 GCA_026776945.1 Isichthys henryi
CATTGCTTCCGGGATAGGCTCCGGACCCCCCGCGACCCAGTAGGATAAGCAGTTTGGAAAATGGATGGATGGATGAAATAAGATAAATAAAATGTATTATTTACCTTTATCCGTGTCACATATGGCAGTCCCCTCAGACCTAATGAGAAGAAAAGAACTGGATTTAACTTTATTCTTTCATGTATCATTGAATTATTCTGCATTATTATATTGCCAAAGAGCTTTGTGAGATTCAAAAAACACTCATGGAGCACAAATCTTGCATTATATACACCATAGGAGCCTGCTGGGTACATCTGTTTGGAGATACTGCAAATATAAATGCTTTGAACCGTTACCCTTTTTTGCTTAGGAAATCCTAGCGCACTGTCATTAATTTCAAAAGAGTAAGCCTGACAATCCATAGTATATCTCCATGTTGAGAAGAAAAGACAGTAAAGGAATATAATGATTGGTTTTTATTTTCATTTCAGATGGGAGACAAAACAGGGCTGCAGGAGCGCCGGTTCATGTTGGAAAGAGAGTAGTTCTTGTTCACCTCCCGGCCCAAGATAAGACAGCCTAGCTAAAGCGTACCCCCATACATACAAACTCTGCTCCTTCCATGACTATTTGTGGGAAGCCCCCCAGAATGGACAGAGAGCAGGGCCTTAAGCTGCTTTGCTGTCACTCCCAGTTAGACTGTGGTGGGCTCAGCTGTCAGCTTGCCTAAAGCCAATCTACAGTGCTAAGTCTGAGAGTGCCCTGAGAGGCACAGAAAGATCCCTGACTAAAGGCAGGCTAGCAGGCTGGATGTGGGGCTGTAAGCTGGCCATAATGATAAGGCCAGCAGGGCTTTATGCACAGGTCTGTGAAATACAGATCCTTACCAGCCTACTGCTGAACACTGCCCTTGTTTTATTCACATTGTCGGTGTATATCTTTTAAGGGATGATTTGTTTCAGAAAACACATCACGGTAAAAGTTAAATTCCAACCTACCATGCAGACCACATTTAACTGGAATGGATGGCCAGGTACCCCATCATACTCAGAATCAGGTCAGGTCATGTTGGGGAGCATGCACTAATGCAGCGCTTTGCTGCACCTACCACATGACGAAACACCTCGGAATCCCAGCTGGCAACCCCTCACACAGTCGAGTCCCACCCTCTGGAAATGGCCATCCATCTGCCACAGCCAGGTGTTACGGGAGAGTCCCCTTGGCCTGGTCCAACCGCTCGAGTCCTCAGCAACAAGAATCCGGCAAGCCAGGTCATCCTCAGGGAAACACCCCACATGGCCGTAGTGCCGTAAGTGACACTCCCTCACAATGCAGGTAATGGGCCTTATTTGGGACTCCTCTAGCAACCGCTAGACAAAGTCAAATCAGCAGTACCCAAGGATTCTCCAAAAGAGACATTACCAAAGGAGTGCAGTCTTTATCTCACTGGCTAGCATCCATGTTGCACAGCCATACGGAATGACAGGGAGCACCAGGACTTAAAAGACTTGGACCTTCGTCCACACACCCCTTTCCAGCGACCTCATAATCCCCCATGCTCTCCCAATCCATCTACTGACTTCATAGGAAGAGTCACCAGATACATGAATGTCATTGTCGAGGTAAGTGAGTCTCTTGATGAGGTTGACATTCTCCCTGCAGACAGACTGTGCCTAAGAAGTCATTAAAGGCCTGGATCTTGGTTTTTATCTAGGACACATACAATCTCAAACACTCAGACTCCTTGCTCAGTCTCTCGAGAGCCCCGATCAGAGCCTCCATTGACTCCACAAAGATCATAGCATCGTTGGTCAATTCAAAATCAGTAAGTCTTTCTTCACCAACACATTCCCCACAGCTGCTGGACCCCAAGACCCTACCCAACACACAGTCCATGCAATCATTGAACAAAGGAGCAAGAATATACCCCTGGCAAACCCCAGAATCAACTGGGAAGAACATGGAGGTTCTTCCTCCACTTTGCACAGTACTCACACTACCAATGTACCAACCAGCCATGACGTCCATCAGTTTCTAGGGTTCCTGGGAAGTCTCAGGATGTCCCACAGGGCAACTCAATCAACTGAGTCAAACACCTTAAGAAAATCGACAAAGGCTGCAAAGAACTCTCCAAGGAACAGAATCGGATGTGTGTAATGCTTCAATCCCTTTGTAAGCATGACTTTGGTCACTAGACTACAGATGGTGTGTCACCTACTCACAGAATCGTCTAATAAATGCTTCCTTATCTACCCTTAGAGCCCTCACAGCGATCCTCCTCAGGTCCCGGTACAGACTGGAGTTGCCACCAAGCCGTTTGCTTCATCATTTTCAAAATGAACATTGAATATACTCCTAATGCTTGAAACAGGTTCCGCGTCATACCAGGGTAGCCAACTTTGCTCAGCTGGCCGATGTGAGATTTTGAATTAGAGACAAGTCTGCAGACACATGTGCACACATTTACATGTATGTAACATTTTATTTACCTAATAAATAGTCTGCAGGGTTTGCAGACTACTCCGATTGAAAAATGAATATACTCATAATGTTTCAAAGAGGCAGGTCAAGATCCTGGCCTCTATTTTGACAATCTAACACAAAGCGCAAAGCACAACTAACATTTTTGGGCATGAGGACGTCAACTACGGGAGCACCACTGTTTTTTCAAGGTAAAGCAGGCGTGGGATGAGGTAGAAGTGAGTGTGTCCTTGTTTTCTAGCATCACCAGATCATCCATGCCGTGCTGAAAACTCGGTGCTGAACAAACACAGTGGCTGGGAACATTTTGTGTGTTTTTTTTAATTTATTTTAATTATGGAGTTTGAAAAATATAAATAAAACCACCATGTTTGTTCAAACAGAAGAACCTGCAATCTTTAAGGTGTTTTATAATGTTCAAATAAAAGGCAATAGGGCCATTATTTTTCTACATCTCACACTTTATATTCCATATCAGGCTACAGACAATTCAGCCCTTCTGCCAGCTAATCCCAACCTTATCCTAACTGCTGCCGGTGTACACTCCTTTGTGTTGGCTTCGACACATGCACTTCAGGATCACGCTTTCTAAAGTCCTCTAATGTGTCCTCATTTATGTCCAACAGACATCCATCACGCTTAGCAATGTTAAGCAATATGCAACATGCCACAAAGAATGCCACTTCCTTCTGAGGGAATTCTGATAATGAACTTGAAAGATTTTTGAATGATATGGTTTGTTCTTTACTTAATATATATTGTTTTTCTTTTTGTGTGTGTTTCATTAAACAGTATGATTATGTGAAAGTACCAAACGTACTATATAATAAAAAGTATATAAATGAAATAAAATTTTATTAAATAACAAAAAAACATAATTGCACCTCAAGCGCATACCTGTGTCGATAACAACCATCGTGCACCTGCACATTTCTAAAACATGCTTAAATACCATTTAATAATATGCCACTGACTGTGGACGTTGTATTTGTTGACAACGTGCAAGCATGGCATGAAAATGAGCAATATGCTGGTATGGAACTACCAAAACCAGTTTGCGTTGTGCTTTGCACTGGTGGAAAATAGGGTCCCCTGAGTTAGAGCAGCCAAAATACCAGCAGCATGCTCCGATCCAAGGAATTCATCCTCACAATAATGCAGTATTCTCTTTCCATGTGACTGTGCCTGTTAGTCCCTTATTAGACAGCTTTATCCTGTTAGGATCATTAACAGGGCCGAGGTAAAACTAAGCTCCTTCTGCCTCTTTTATACACAAATATCCTATTTCTCATTTTGGTTTAAGTGAATTCCCAGACAAATATCTGATAAAAATTTAAATAAAGTCCTATTTTTCTTTTCACAATCCTAGTTAAAACTGTGGGTCACTGATTCTGAAGAAATAAATAATGACAGAGGAGTGCAATGTGACTTGGACAATGGATACTAAGAGATGGAGACATTTTTTCAGGTTTAACCCTTCCTGCTTCTTCCTCAACCATTTTCTGCCTTTATGAGCACATTAATTAAGCTTCATATCATCATTATATATACATTGCCAAGGTTAAGATTCCATCTGTCCCTGTAACCATTTTAGGAATGAAACAGAAAAGAAACAGTTGTACAGGCAGGAACTGGACTATGTGCAAGCTCAGTGGGCAACACTACGGCCACACTCACTCAAGGCTGGGGCTTTGTTTCTGGGAGCACCCAGAGGAAAACTCTACAGTAAGACTCTGCCCTGCGATGTGCTGCAATCCAGAAGCATGCGCTACAGTGAGACTCTGCCCTGCGATGTGCTGATGTCCGGAAGCGTGCTCTACAGTGAGACTCTGTACTCCGATGTGCTGCCACCCAGAAGCGTGCAGTACAGCGAGATTTTGCCGTGCAGTGTGCTGCCCCCCAGAAGTGTTCTCTACAGCGACAATCTGCCCTGCAACGTGCTGCCACCCAGAAGGGTGCTCCACAGTGAAATTCTGGTCTGCGATGTGCTGCCATCCAGGAGCATGTTCTACAGCGAGACTCTGCCCTGCAATGTACTGTCACCCAGTTCCCAGTGTTTCCTGCCTATGGAAAGGGGGAGTAATTTATGCCAACATCAAAACTCCTCAAATCGTGTATGGTACAGTATATAGCCAATCAAGGCTTTATATTTATATTTATATTTTTCAAAGTAATAGTGAATCATCTTTTTGATTTTGTCTTTTTGATTGCTATTTGACAGTGTCCAGGCCTCCTGCAAGCCTGTACGCAATAAGTAGATGGAAGATGGAAGATGGAAAATGAATGTCAGTAAATAAAGTACATACAGTATTTACAAAGTTACACACATAGACAAACTCACTATGTGCTAGATGATTGGGCAAGAAAAACATGAGAAATCCCGCAGAGGCCTTTACCTGTCAGAAGCTCTGAAGCCCACAGAAATCATCACCTGACAGACTTAGTTAAATCATTCCAGTTGACTACCTTGGTGTGATTTAGAGGGATGTAATGAACACAAACCTCCCGCTGATGTTTGCGCTTCCACATATGTGGGGAAAATTTGTCAACCTAATAAACCCTCCACAGAGGCTCTACAGCTAAATAACATCCCTGAATGATGTGGAGCCAACAACACAGAGGCTCTATCATGTTGCTGAGTAGCAGTGCAGTAACTGGATGATGGACAGAGAAAATACATCATTATTCTAACAAGGAATTGATTTTGATTTGAATATGGTATTCATACCCTTAGCCTGTTGCACTAGAGTTTAGAGTCAGTTCGAAAAAGGTTAAGCATGACAAGGCATATCTTATAGTGTTTCTAGAACATTACATTTTAACTCATTTTGCAGTATTTTTTATGATTAATGGCAATAATATTTCTTAATCTCTTTGTTAGATTACTACTTACACAGGATTTCCAAAAAAATTCTGACAACCTATTTCCTGTCACACCTCCAAACAAAGTATCTGAAGCATTAGCCTTAAAAAAAAAAAACGCTTTAACCAGGCCGTTACGCAAGTCAACAATTTCAAGCAATTCCAAAGTGCTGTCCAGTTCTTCACCCTATGGCGGCAGTCAGGAGGGGGACAAAGCCCTCAGTGAGGGACTACTGCTTATTTTTAGATCATTTGGATAATCTTAATTTCACTCCCAAAAGGGAAAACAAAGCATACTTCCATCAATCCTGTATTTAATTCCCAATTATAACGGACCTTCTATGTAGATCACTCTGACACAAGGTGATTAAGGGGTATTCATCTCTTTAAACACAAAGTAGCAGCCATTGTCACTGCGCTAAGCCTTTATCTGTGGGAAAACATAAAACCCTAAATGAATGCAGAAGCCAGTTTATCAGTTGTCAGGGAAGAATAGCGTGACACACTGTGGGTAAAGGCAGCTGAGTGGTAGGCAGCAGAACCTCACTGCTTTCTGTGTCTGAAGCATGAGGGAGCAGGTCAAAATGTGACTGGGGGTCCTCCAAGCAGCACACTTAATTTACGGTTGCCATGGTGATTCAGTGTGAAGGTAAAGTGTGATGCAGACACGTGCAGAGGATCACACAGGCTACATAGGAGCAGCGTCCGTGACACATGATTTCCAGCTGCACAACACGGGACTGGCGTCAGAGCAAGGTTAGGAAACAGATCGATTTGATGGCCAAGATACGGGAAGGGGGGGGGGGTCGTCAGATGAGCTCAAGGATCACAGAACTCAAAGTAAAGCACAGAAAGAGTACAAATAAACAGGACTGAACCGGAAAGAGTGGCCGGAGGAATTTGGTAAGCTCCGCTGAGATCTGCAGTAATCTTCACAATGTAATCAAAAAACCAAAAGGAAGGAAACTAATTGGGCAGATTTTGAGCAGGAACAAGTCTTATATGTGGCCAGTTTTACAAGCTGTTAGTGCTACACTATCCTGGTTCATTCAGCTAGAAAAGGAAACCATTCGCTTAATTGCTGAATCAGCCAAACAGCAATGCAGACATTCCAACTAAAGGTTTAAAGCTCCAACAGGTACAAGTGCAGCAACAAAATTAAGCTTCTCTTTCATTTCAGGACATACTATTCCTGTCCCTACTGCCAGTGGAAAGCTTGAGGAATTGTAGGAGAAGGTTTGTTTGTTCACAGGTCACCATGAGAAGGAGAGGGTCAACAAGGGATGGATGGGATAGCTGGTCTCTTGCCTCAGTGACACACTGAATCTACTGTAACAGCGGCTGTGTGTGATTTTAGGCCAAGCCTTCAATGTGGCCACAAAAACAAAGGATCATGAGAAAACGACACCCAGCAAAAGAGTGGGCTGTGATGACTGAGTGTGTTGCCAGATGGTGAAGTGAAAGGAAGCGATGCTGAGTTGCCAGAGCCTCCTACAGCTCCCCCCCCAATGGGGATTTGCAGAAAGTCACATGGTTCCCATTAGCAGCCGCATTAGAGCCGGACTCGATATCAAGGGCCAGCAAGCAGCTTCATATTTCACGGTACATTCAATTCTGAGAGGCAACTCGGAGGCTACCATAACCATTAAACACAGTGCCATGCCGTGTACTGTTCCCTGTCTGCAAACAGTAAGAGATTCAGTGCAGGCAACGGCCGGAGGAACCAGAAGGGCCAGCCGATACTGTACTGTTGTGGCCAAATGGATGCAGGGAAGAGGGCAGCAGGAGGCCTAACCAGAGAAAGGGCAGAGGAGCGATGCAGGCTGCTGTGACCCCCCATGATATGGGGCCTGATCAGAAAGAGCACCTAGTCAACAGGCAGTATGCATACTAAAGAAATCAAATTGTGTTAGTCTAGCTAAAATCGTACTTTTAAAGTACATGTAAACGTTAGTCCGACTGAAATTGTATTAAATCAAATTTCTCAAAATCGGACTAAGACACTCAGATAATGTGATTGGGAATCGATTTACACCTGCACGTATACGTTCAATCGGACTCACCCTCAAACTGGCCTAGGCACTCTGTGCATGCGTCACAGTCCCTACCCCTGGCCTTTGACCCAGAAGTAACATAAAAAGCCGGTACACAGAAGAAGCATGGAGCATAGCAGAGGACATACAGCATGTATGAAATGTACAGTGCTGTAAAGCTGTCTCATTCACCGCTTAACTAAGGTGCACTTTTCCACCGCACCAGATACTGTATTTTGTAACTTCAAGAAGGTACCAAAGGTACAGTACTTCACGGTGTTGATTTTCCACTGCCGTAAAAACTGGTACCAGCATCGAATGACATCACAACACGAGACGGGATATTTTGTACTGAAATCGAGAAATGGCTGTAGTAGGACTTGATGATGATTAATACCAACATCGCATGTTATGCACAACCAATTCTTATATCGCTAGTCAGCTACATTAAGATTGGGCTTTACGTTCAATTTGTTATGAATACTATAGTGCAGTGAGCTTAAGTCTCGGTAAGACATTTATATTTAAAAAAAATAGCAAGTTTTGGCAATTTTAGGGCAATGTTTGAAAATCAGTTTAAAGTTTACCTCTGCTTTTGCATGAGCGCTGCATGCGTTTTCTGAGACAACCATAATTATTTTCATTCTTGGGTTTAAATCACTCCTAGATGGGTTCGTGAGATATGTATGTTTTTTGTTTCATAAATACCCCATTATTTATTATAACAAAATCACATTGCGATAATTGAAAAATGTCCAATACTGTGCCATCATAGTATATTATACAAAATACTTCATTTCTTTTTATGCTATCCTGATCGTGTTGTATCTGTTCTGCAGACCAGATTGCAATTAAAGCTTGTGTGACTTAATTTGTCCATACATTCATTATTATAAATTTTATTATTTTTTTACGTCTGTGACATAATAGTTCAACTGGAAAAAGTCTAGTACTAACAAGCTAAAAGGAGCCATATCCCCACATACTGTATTGGAGTCGGACATATTTCAGTCATTAAATTGATTCCCCTCCCATGCATGTATACTGGGACAAAGACACTAGTCCGATTAAATGGCGCAGTCGAACATAACTGTAGCATTGACTTAGCTGTGCATGTAAATGTACTGACAGAAGCATACACCATGGCAGTTTAGAGATGCCATTAATTGCATGTGTACCTTTGGACTGCAGAAGGTAACCAGGGTGCCCACAGTTTATATGTATGCATTTGCATCTTGTTTATCCATCCAGTGAGAGGCAGTACTGAGCATCACCAACAGCATGTGGCCCAGGGCCCAGCTCACCTGCAGTGTGATGGCACTGGCGATCGAGGTGAGTCGCCATGTGCTAGAGCCTCTGCCACAGCGCTGTCGCTGGAGATGCGCTTCCGCTGTGTGGCCTTCTGCAGTTCAAGGATCCTGAAAGAGATCAGGCTGAACTTAGAGACTGGGGGTGTAACCACAGGAACACACAGGAGGTGGCCGTGGCCACAACACACAGGGGAGGGGCGTTGCTACAAGAACATGCTCAAAACAGAGCAGTAGCCTTTCAAGATTCAGCAGAGTCTGTGAGCCTAGAAGGGCTGCTTTAGAGGTCCTCAGTACCTTTTTTCGCTCTGGACAGCCTGGCCCATGAAGTTTGACACAAAATAAGGACAACAGAAAAGCACGTTCCCCGTCCCCTCATTGACATTGCCATCTCAGCAGCCTACAATGGTGGGCTCATCTGGAATTCCTGTCTGGAGCCATTTGCACCATTTAGCTAATTGTTCCCAAGCCCTAACTGCTAAAAGTGGCATGTAACTCTTTTTCACTAGAATTGTGAGGAAAATCACAACTAGCACATGTCACAGCAATGATCACAGCAATGTAAGAGTAGAAAAGGGCAGGCTTCTGTCAACAATGTGCATCAGCAAACAAATCCAGGGAAAATGAAGTTTCATTCATTGCAAAATGATGGCAGGTACAGGATCATTTGCTTTGGTAGTAACAAGTGGGACACAGTTTGCACCCCCGTCTCCACCCTAGCCATAGTCGATAGGCTTCCTTTCCAGTGTCTGTTCCTGCTATGGTGATGGCTCTTTATCTGCAATTAACCCTCTGAGGTCTAAGGGTAGGGAACACACTTTCACTGACTGGGGCATGGTCACACATTTCATTCAATATCATAAACTCAATTCCTGGAAAATAAATTATTTTTTAATATAATTATTTTGGCATTACACTAATCTTTAATTTAATATACTTTGTACTGTAAATATGTCAGAGTTATGTGAAGTTTGTAATTTGACATCAAAGTATAGACATTGCAAAATGCGGTTTGGAACACTTGCAGAAACATTATAGAAGTACATAGTAAGCAATGGTGGAAGTTTGTTTTGATCCCAGATATCTGATCACCAAAGTCTTGGCTACATGAACATGATTAAATAGTGTAGTGGAAACATGCAGTTGGATAAATAAGAAAAACCGAACTCATGTCACTATTTCTGGTCTCGTTCCATTGACTAAGTAGCAACTTTCAGGTGTATGCATGAGCCATTCACACCTGGCCACATCCCCCCTCCCTTTTATGGCGCTGATGGGGATCTGGATCGCGTTTCATCGTTGCGTTGTTCTTCAAATTACCTTGCGAATGTGATTTGAATGCATTGAAATGCCGCTATTTATAATGCGAATAGCGATCTTCAGGTGAGGGCGGTACTACAGGCCCCCGATGCAGGTACAATAAGGAAAGGTGACATGGTTTACTTTTTTGCCAATTTAACCTAATTTTAAAAACTTTAATACTTCCGACAATTTCCCAGGGAACTTATTGGACATGGTCCTTCAAATGGGTGTGTCTGATGTTTTACCGGGACATACTGGGGGCCACACCAAGTGCCACAGCGAGGGCTATACCCAGGGCCACACTGAGGGCCACACCCATTGCCACACTGAGGGATATACCCAGGGTCACACCGAGGGCCACACCAACTGCCACACTGAGGGATATACCCAGGGTCACACCGAGGGCCACACCAACTGCCACACTGAGGGATATACCCAGGGCCACACTGAGGGCCACACCAAGTGCCAAATTGAAGGCTATACCCAGCGCCACAGTGAAGTTATACCCAGGGCCATGCCCACGGTCACACCGAGGGCTTTACCCTGGGCCACACTGAGGCTATACACAGGTCCACACCAAGTGCCACACTGAGGGCTTTACCCAGGGCCACACTGAGGCTATACACAGGTCCACACCAAGTGCCACAATGAGGGCTTTACCTAGGGCCACACCAAGGGCCACATGGAGGAACATACTCAGGGTCAGACAGGCTGGACCCCAAAGTGCCATCAGCAGAAAGGCAGAAAAGCACCAAGATGGACAGGCATCCAGCAGGTATAGAAGAAGCAACAGATACCTTTTTCTGACAGGAAAGCAGAAGCCAGGGTGGGAGGAGAACAGTGACTTCCTGTGTTGCTGAACAAGCACCTCGCTGTCTGAATGTGGACTGGTCGTGCATGAGGGGGGTGTGGTGAGAGGAGTGGAATTGGACAAGAGCGC
>JAODJX010000020.1:11539702-11553044 GCA_026776945.1 Isichthys henryi
TCCCCCCCCCCCCCTCTCGTGGGGGGGGGGGGCGGGCCGCCCCCCCACTGACTAAGCAGCTGGAACAATGCAGGCCCATGCACCGATGCAGATGCACTGGGACACAGCATCCCAAAGCCTAGGCAACACAACATTTACATTGGCAGCTTATATTAGTACATTGCTAACACCCGCACCCACCGTTTTGCATTTATGAGTTTGTGGTCTTGCTGTATGACCACCCACTACAGCAAATCATGGACTTTAGACAAACACAAATTTAAAATATCCATTCAGAGCAGTGTGTCGAAAACTATTACGGCACAATCAGAATGTGAATAGACCCGTTTCTTCATAACACTAATGCCGATCACACTGCATTTGGCAACCTCCTGACAGAATTGATATTTTTGATGACTGTAGCTATTGGCATAACTATATTCAGGTCTGTGTCAGACTCACCACATAGCTGTCTGCTAATTTGCCATCGTCTGGAAATGCTCACATAGCACTACAGTTGTTGCCATAAAAAGCCACCATTTCAGCTGCATACAGAAAGACTATGCATCCAGTGAAGTACTAAGTAAGCCAAAATACACTTTGTATATAGACCTTTATTTACTGGATTTAATTAATCCTGGGTTGTTCCCCGCCTTGTGCCCATAGCCTATGGGATAGACTCTGGACCCCCCACGACCCTAAATAGTGATTTCATAAAATGGATGGATCGATGGATGTCTACAGTGCTGGGATATCGCACTTTAACTAGCAGGCGGTATGGGTACGGCTCTTGTGCTGATTTGATATTTAAATAGGCCTCACAGCCTTATATTGTTCAGCATAAATGCAAAAACAAGCATGTTATTTACATAGAATTTGACTGGGATGAGAAAAACAAGCCCAATAGTGTCCATGGGTTGTCCTTTCCTACTTATATTTATGCCACTATACTGGGTAGATGGCAGGAACATAAATCACATTAGCACCAGAGATCACAGGGCCTTTGATACCAAATGAGATCTGAGGGGTGGGTATACCAGTGATAGGGCAAGCTAACCCTGCACTCCAGACAGACCTCTAATACTAACCCAAGCATATCTTCCAATACGAACAGCTTGCACCCCACAGCACTCAGTTAACTATACACAGGCACATGTGATTAAGACTGTGCTTGTGAACATCAGGTGAGCAACCTACTGTCAACACACATAACTAGTCACTTCCCACGTTTTCCTGGTAATTACTGTATCCTCACCACGCTTTCTTTCTTGTTAGTCATTCCAGACTTGGAGCTATTACCTGTCACCAGAATAAGTGATATTACCATGGTGACAAGTGAAGAACTCAGGCCTCAAATTAGTGGCATGTTGTATAAAGGGTTCGCAGGCAGAGATTTCCATCAGGTGCATATGAAGATTTTCGGCATCTGTGGCATTATGTGGGCCTGATCAAAAGCAGAACATAAGGAACTCTAACCAAATAAGGTCCTGACAAACAAAGGACCGAAAACAAGTCTGTGAACCTTTGCCCTCTATAAAACTGCCTACTAAGAATGATCTATTGGCCAGGCATCGCTTGAGAGGGTGTTTTTTCACAGCATAGCTTTGAGTTGATATGATGTAAAACAGGAATAATTTGGAAACTGTTAAGGGGCATCTGATTAACCACATATTTTCCTTTAGGCTGTGCAGGCTCTCATTGAGGCTGCTTTGAGGGAGTGTGTACCACTCATTGAGCTTAACCTATTTACCTGAAAGGACTAATACCTTCAGAATTTATTCAGAATATCCTGATGTGTACTTATTTTAAATTTTGGTTAAATTTAGGTAAGTCTACCCACAAGTCACTGCCCCAGTTTCCAAATGATATTTTCTGTTGTCATGATTATGAAAAAAAACATGCATGAACCCACTGAGAGTCCAGTGTCCTTGTGAAATGCAGATCAGCTCCAGCATCTTTTCATTCTTGAACGAAGGATGTGAGCTGACAAGAGTGTCGCTCTGTCCTGTGATTTGCACTTTAAGTGTAAAGCCCACCTGACTTGACAAATCAAAAGCTTACACAACAGAAAATGGCCCTTTAATATGAGAAATGAGACAAAACACACATTTTCAATCCAACAAAAACAAATGCTGACTGCAGGATTACGTACAGAGAGAGTACGATGCAGAATACAGGAGAGGTTTCTTACACGTCAAGAATGGTCATGGTGGGAATGTGATGTATAAGCCCTGATGAACACCAGGCATGCTGGAGTAAACAGTGAGGAGGTATATCAAACTAATTTTATGAATTATGAATTTGGGGAGCGGTTTCAGGGGCATGCGTTGTGGTTTGGAGCGCTGTCTTGTCTCAAGGGACGGGGTACTGAGGTTCGGAGTGCTGTCTCATCTCAAGGGACAGGGTGCTGCGGTTCAAAGCGCTGCCTTCTCTCAAGGGACAGGGATACTGAGGTTTGGAGTGCTGTCTCGTGTCAAGGGACAGGGTGCTGTGGTTCAGAGCGCTGCCTTGTCTCTGGGGACAGGGGTGCTGTGGTTCAGGTCTCGGCAGTTTGGGGCACTGCCTTGTCTCCCACTCGCCTTTTTTCCCAGAATTTGAAATCAATTGGGCATGAAACAGTTCTGAATAAGACTGTCTCCTTAATTGTTAACAAAGTACTGAGGAGTGGGAAGAGTGTGCAGAAGGAAGTACGGGCGTTAGCGAATATACTTGACTGTGCTAATTAATGACAGTGACATGCATATATACATATCTATATAAGGCCTATACACTTCATTTTTTTCTTAATTCTGCCAGCAATATATAGAAGCATTAGTAATTAATATAATATGCAACATTATAGTTATGGGCAATTTTAATCTCCGGTTCGCTAACAATTTTGACACAAACAGGGAATCGATTTCTTACAACAAAATAATGAATCCTTCATGGTTACTCTGAACTTAGTAATAGTGATTTTTCCACACTACAAAGACTTTTCATAATTCAAACTGTGCCTTTTGTACATTGTTTTATTAAGCAAATAATACCCAACCGATAACAAGCCTCACTTACAAAACCTATGAAGTAAAAGCTCCACATTGAGCCACTGAAATGAACTTTCCTGCTGCCACTGGAGAATATCGCTGTTTATTCTTGAGAAGCAGTGTTAGAGACTCTGTCCGTCACCCATTTCATCAACACAGCTCAAAGTAAACAGACAGAGGCGCTTTCCCTGGGGGTGAGGCCCGGCAGCTCAAAATTCCTTTGCGTAAGCACATGAGACGGTCAGGCTTTTACAAGTCCCTGAAAACAAATGTCATTATGGGATACACGACCTTTCCCAGCAACCGCATTCTGTAATTTTGTGTGTGTGTGCGTGTGTACTGTATGTGTGTGTGTGTGTGTCTATGTGTGGATTAGGTTTATATTACATTGTGGGCACCAAATGTCCCCCACAATGTAATAAAAACTTGTTACTTTGATGTTGTGGGGGGTTAAGGTCATCATGTTGGAATTAGAGCTTTGCCCATAAAAATTAATTGAGAGTCCCCACAAAGATATAATTACAAACCTGTAGGCGTGTGTGTTTATTTGCAATAATCACTTATGTGAGGTACAACAAAACACTGATTTCTGTCATTCAAGACCAATAAAGGAATGTAACAAAATAATTTTTATCAGCAGCAGACATTTTAGAATGTAATGGTAACATTATTATTAACAGTGTAACCTCATGCTATGCCTTCTGAGTAAATTCTTAGGCTGATTGAAACAGAATAGTAAATGTAAGTAAGCCAAAATGAGCCAAAATAATTAACCATTGGGTTAATTATTTACTGAAAAGAGAAACGAGGATACAGCATTCATGGTAAGTACTACAAAGTGAGAAAATGTGCATCCAGGGGACTCCAAATTTTTTAAAAAAGCTAGAAAATCTCTCAAACCCTACCCAAAACCAAATTGTAAACATGGCTTGGTTTTCCTTTAAAACGTCTGTCTCATGTCAACAAACCTGAGTCTGAGTCAAAAAACTTTTATCTAAAGGTACTCCCCTGCACTTCTGAAGATAAGTGCCCTGAAGATACACACTAAATCGTTCAACATCTTTCTCACAGGCTGAACCTTCAACCTGAAACTGGTACAGTCCACAAAAACAAAACACAAGAACAACGGGATCAGTAATCAGGATAATTTACTCAATCAAACTAGCTGCTCCGATGCATAACGTTAAATTAGGCACCATCCTTCTCACAAGCTGGACCATCAAACCGAAGTCAAACGGCACAGTACTGCATTCCACAGAAAAGCACAAAAAGAGCAGCAACAGAAATGAAACTCATTGCTATAATACGACCTGAGATGGGATGGGAGATTATCATCCAAATCTTCTTCTTTTTTGTCCACCCTGAAAAAACTGGTACAGCAATCAACCCTGAAAGACTCTAAGCAAGACGAGTGAAACAGGCAGAGAGAGAGATAGAGAGAGAGTCTTGAGGTGGAGATTTTGACGCAATCCAGTGTGTAACAGACCCGTTGGAGAGGGGGGTGTGACAGATACGAGAGGTTGAGTGAAAACAACTCTTCAGCTAGAGGCAGAGCGCATTTCCTCCATTAGCGCATTTCCTCCACCACAGGGCACGTGCACTCAGACACAGACGCACACAGGCGCACGCACACACACACATGTAAGGGTTATAGTTATACAGACTTTCCGCTGACCCCCATCTATTGTGATTAATCCCTAACCACAGACAAATAAACCAAATTATACTTGATCCCAAAACTAAATTTGTCGAGATGTATGAATTTGCACCTGTGCACAGACAGGCATGTGCACACACCCAGACACGAAAGCACACATGCCCGCCATGGCTGTAACACAGAGGTGCAGCACAAGGGAGCACAATCATTCTTCAGTGCATGCAAAAAGGTGCGCACAGATATAGAAGATATAGTGACTTTACTGAGTGCCCTCAATTGCAAATTGTAATTAATTCCTCCTTGTGTAGTTTTTTAGCCATTGTATTCCTCGGTTACAGAATCACAAGTTAATTATAAAAATGCAGTGGCTGTAACCCTCACTTTCATGATGATGGCCAGAGGTCACCAGTCACTGTACAGTAGCACAAAGCCACAGAAGACAAAAATGATTAACCAGATCTCGTAGTTTACAACTCTTACACTAACAATTTTCAAAAAGAAAACGCAAATAGTAGCGGGAATACACCTTCCATACCCGTAGGACCACCCTGTGCATGTTGAATGTGAGCTGTTTGTGCTTCATGAGCTGCTGACTCCACACATCTCTGACAGCTCCTGGGCCGGTTGGCCACACTGCACACTCACAGCCCAGGGCCCCTGGTGTCTCTGCTCCCAGGCGGGCTTTCTAACATAGGTCTGGCAGAGCCACACAGACATTTGCTTATTTTTCTCCTGCTGTTCAATACCTGCATAAATGGATGAATATCCATCCGACTCATGCATGTAAGAACTATGAAAGAGTAATTTGGGGAACAGTTATATTGCAAATAAACAACCTCATTAATCCAAATTGCCTGCCGTTGCTGTAGTAGGTCTATCTTGCATCTTCTAAAGCACATTTCATGTTTGAATCCTGCTACATTTTAGCCGTTGTTATGAACAAAGTGAAACTTTAAGCCTCTTAATGCCAGGAGCTGAATTGAAACACAGCTGCTGTCACACAAGATACAGCCCGCAGTACATGTGCACAGTGCGTGAACGCAGCAAAGCCACAGACTTCACCAACTTTTCTCCACCTGCCTACACTGACAGATAGCACACGGGAAACACACAGCTAGAGATGTTAATGTTCTAACCCATTTTGCAGAGGGTGGATGGGTAGATGTAAGGGGAGTTCCAGCATGGCCACATTGAGTAACATGTGACGTTTTTTGGGAGTAAAGTTGCCAGAATGGACCTAAGACACTGTGGCTCCGAGACTGCCAGTAACACGCCACTCTGTGGTGAGAGGCATACAGGCCGTTTTCCTGACAGACAGCTGAGGCAGCCTTTGCGAGCAAACCACAGAGACCACAGGCACGCCCACAAGCTAAGTGTAGAGAAAAGCTGAGGGAAACACTCCCATGCTTGTGCAAAAAACCTCTTGCTATTTTTTATTAAGTCTGCCACTTAACATTTGGTTACGTAACTTATCTTGTTATGACCCAGTTCACAGCAGATCCAGTCTCTCATGGTCTTAGAAAGGACATCGAAAAGATAACAGTTTTTTTTTTCCATATTCTGCTTACAGTGCATGTACCCGATTTACAACTTTAGCTACATTAACAAGGGAGTTTTGTTGGTTTGATCCCAGTTTAGAGTAACATTAAAGTAGTACTCACAACTTAAAAATGACCATAGCGGAACATAGTACATTTACGTTGAAAGAAATTGAGAGTAACTGATGCTTGTTTTTCAATAGGCAATCCATCATCAAAGCAACGATGTTTCACATGGCCAGACTATTAACTGGAATTACGGCATGGTTAATATTTAATGTGAGGATAACTGCACATTTCACAGACTTTCAATCCGACTTTGATACAAGTTTTTTTTTTGGTCAAGGACTCCCTGTGCCTACGTTCCCACTTACATATTGTGCTCACCTAACTGTTTGCACTGCCTCTAGTCTCGCCTATTTCAGCTAACTGCTCATTTTATTTCCCCTACCTCTCCTGGGGTGTTCTGCCTAGAGACCCAAAAATATCAAGATATTCTGCCTACCCTGTTGCCTGCGACGCCCTTATTACCTGTGACGTCTTTCCGGCCTGCTCACCCTTTTGCCTGTGATGCCTCTCCTACATGCCCTGTTGCTGTACCACTGTCCTGCCTTCGGAAAAAGCACCAGCAACTACCTGCCATCATCTGTCTGACCCCACTTTGAGAGACAAATCTTAAAATTAGGACAGTATAAATTAGAATTTTGTCATCTTGTTACTTTGACTTCCTCTGCTGGCTCCTGGAGGATAGTCCCCACCCTCCTTGAGTCTAGTTCCTCCCAAAGTTTCTTCCTTCTAGGGAGTTTTTCATTGCCACTGCCATAAACCATCCATCCATCCATCATCTTCTGCTTATCTGAGGTTGGGTTGCGGGGGCAGCAGTCTCAGTAGGGAAATCCAGACATCCCTCTCCCCGGCCACTTCATCCAGCTCCTCCGGGGGAATCCCGAGGCATTCCCAGGCCAGCCGAGAAACATAGTCCCTTCAGCGTGTTCTGGGTCTTCCCCGGGGCCTCCTCCCAGTGGGACATGCCTGGAACACCTCACCAGGGAGATGTCCAGGAGACATCCTAAGTAGATGCCCGAGCCACCTCATCTGGCTCCTCTCAATGCAGAGGAGCAGCGGCTCTACTCTGAGTCTCTCCCGAATGACCGAGCCCAGCCACCCTGCGGAGGAAATTCATTTTGGCTGCTTGTACTCGTAATCTTGTTCTTTCGGTCACTACCCATAGCTCATGACCATAGGTGAGGGTAGGAGAGCTTTGCCTTTTGGCTCAGCTCCTTCTTCACCATGACAGACCGATGCAGCGCCCGCATTACTGCAGATGCCGCACGGATCCACCTGTTGATCTCCCGCTCCATCCTTCCCTCACTCGTGAACAAGACCCCGAGATACTTAAACTCTTCCACTTGGGGAAGGACCTCCTCCCCAACCTGGAGAAAGCACTCCACCCTTTTCCAGCTGAGGACCATGGTCTCGGATTTGGAGGTGCTGATTTTCATCTCAGCCGCTTCATACTTGGCTGCAAACTGCTTCAGTGAGAGCCCAAGATCACGGTCTGGTGAGGCCAACAGAACCACATCATCTGCAAAAAGTAGAGACCCAGTCCTGAGGCCACCAAACTGGACATCCTCAATACCCTGGCTACGCCTAGATATTCTGTCCGTAAAAGTTATGAACAGAATCGGTGACAAAGGGCAGCCCTGGCAGAGTCCAACTTATTGCCGACAATGTGGACCAAGCTCTGACACCGGTTGTACGGGGACCAAACAGCCCTTATAAGGTAGCCCGGCACCCCATACTCCAGGAGCACTCCCCACAGGACTCCTCGAGGGACATGGTCGAATGCTTTCTCCAAGTCCATAAAGCACATGTAGACTGGTTGTGCAAACTCCCACGCACCCTCCAGGACCCTGCCGAGAGTATAGAGCTGGTTCACTGTTCCACAACCAGGGCGAAAACCACACTCTCCGGCACCCCCAAATAGACCTTACCAAGGAGGCTGAGGAATGTGATCCCTCTATAGTTGGAACACACTCTCCGGTCCCCTTTCTTGAAGAGGGGGACCACCACCCCGGTCTGCCAATCCAGAGGCACCGCCCCCGATGTCCACGCGATGCTGCAGATGCGTGTCTACCAAGACAGCCCAGCAACATCCAGAGCCTTGAGGAACTCCAGGCGGATCTCATCCCCCCCCAGGAGCTTTTTAACCACCTCAGCGACTTCCCCCCCAGAGATAGATGAGTCCACCTCCAAGTCCCCAGACTCTGCTTCCTCATTGGAAAGCGTGTCGGTGGGATTGAGGAGATCTTCGAAGTATTCCTTCCACCGACCCACAATGTCTCGAGCTGAGGTCAGCAGTGCCCCATCCGCACCATAAACAGTGTTGATGCTGCACCGCTTTCTCGCCCTAAGCTGCTAGATGGTGGACCAGAATTTCTTTGAACCTGTCTGGAAGTCGTTCTTCATGGTCTCACCAAACTCCTCCCATACCAAAGTTTTTGCCTCAGCAACCGCTGAAGCCACGTTCTACTCGGCCCGCCGGTACTCATCAGCTGCCTCCGGAGTCCCACAGGCCAAAAAGGCCTGATAGGACTCCTTCTTCAGCTTGATGGCATCTCTCACTGCCAGTGTCCACCAGTAGGTTCAGGGATTGCTGCCACGATAGGCATCAACAACCTTACGGCCACAGCTCCGGTCAGCCACTTCCACAATGGAGGCGCGGAACATGGCTCATTCAGACTCAATGTCCCCCGCCTCCCCCGGAACATGGGCGAAGTTCTACCAGAGGAAGGAGTTGAAGCTCCTTCTGACAGGGGATTCTGCCAGACATTCCCAGCAGACCCGCACTATTACCTTCCCCACCAGAGAGGTGACATTCCATGTCCATAGAGCTAGCTTTTGCAGCCGAGGATCAGACTGCCAAGGTCCCCGCCTTCGGCCACTGCCCAACTCGCACTGCACCCGACCCCTTTGGCCCCTTCTACAGGTGGTGAGCCCATTGGAGGGGGGACATATGTGCCTTCTTTGGGCTGTGCCCGACCAGGCCCCATGGGTGCAGGCCTGGCCCCCAGGCGCTTGCCATCGAGCCCCACCCCCAGGCCTGGCTCCGGGGGGGCCCCGGTGCCCCACGTCTGGGCGAGGGAAAACGTGAGTCCATGTTTTTATTCATCATAAGGGGTCTTTTGAGCCACACTTCGTCTGGTTCCTCACATAGGACCTGTTTGCCTTGGGTGACCCTACCAGGGGCATAAAACCCAGGGCAACTTAGCTCTTGGGATCATTGGAACATGCAAACCCCTCCACCACGATAAGGTGTTGGCTCATAAATCATAAACAGAAAAATTAAATGTTACCCTTTACCTTTGCGGCATGAAGATAAATAGTTCAAACTGGTAATTTATTTATTTTAATCAACACCTTCAAGAGATGCTTTCTAGGAATACATCAGCATTTTTCTCCTGAATTAACCTGATCTGCTACCAGTGACCCTTACCAGTTCACTGTCTACTATTAGCTTGTACCGTTGAAGTGATTTGCATGGCATTACTGGATGCTCTGTATTTGTACATCACACTTAGACTTATTCTCTTCCTAGAGGTTCTCCTGGAGCCCTGAGTTGGATCCTTGACAGCAGTATGTTTCTAATGTAATCTACCTTACTTGTATACCACTTGGGATGTCTTTCAAATAAATGTAAATGATCAGCACAGGCAAGTGAGTTCAATGGTAACATTAACATGCTGGTGAATGTGTGAGGTAATTCCTGTTGAGTTTGAACACAGCTGGAAGTGAGAATATCAAATGGAGGACAAATGGACTTCAGTTTCTTTCAGTCACTTCTGATATGTTTCCATTGCAGCTAATAATGGTTAAAGTCGTAACTGAGACCACATAGTTTAAATGTTTAATGGAACCACTACAAGAACTAAGCTTACTGAAGTTATTCGGTGTTTTACAAGGAAAGGGCATAAAAAATTGCCTACAATGAAATATAATTTCTTTATTGTATGTAACACACCATACCATCTGAGCAGAGATATTTACTACATGCTTTAGGCGTGGTGAACCCATAAAAATACATTTAAAAACATCTGCAAACCTAATGTGTGAAGTATACTGTACAGTATTTAAGACCTTCTTGAATGAATGCAAAATGTAAAACATAAAAATAAAACCTTAAAATAAAACCACAAATAATTCTCATTTCACAGCAAGCATACACAACCATAAAGATCACATACAAAACATTTCCCCTCCCTCTGACCACCTAACTGTTATGCTATTGGTTTCATAAAGACCCCAGAGGAAACAAGAACAGCCAGTCCTTAGAGAAGTCACATCACAGATCACAGATTTGTAAGAATATACAGTGGCTGTTACTGGGTATATTCACAAGTACATAATCGATGTTACTGTTGTAAAAACCGTAAAGAAGCACAACAACCAGAAACCCTGACTGACTGTGGCTGTCTGCTGGCTGCTCACTGTGTTCAGAGCTGGATACACCACAGCATATTAACTAGCAAGGAACAACTTGTTTATCATCATGAAGGTGAGGTGGCTGTATGGACAGAGGCTGAACAGTTTGATAATAACAGGGACACACAGTACTTGTTGCAAGGTTTCCAAACAACAACAGGTCACCCCCTCTAGTATACCAAAAGGTCTTTCTATCGGCATACAGAGCTAACCATTCCACTGAAGTCTACCAACAACACCAAAATGGGGGGTCTCATCAGTAACGGAGGTGAGTTGGCATACACGATGGAAATGGAACAGTTAATGGCAGGGTGCAGGAATCTCAATCTTGTCCTCAGTATCAAGAAGTTCAAGGAGATACTAATCAACTTCAGGAGGGCCCATTTGCAACACCATCCTCTGCCAATCATTGATGGTGCTGCATTGGAGAAGGTCAGCAACATTAAGTTCTTGGGGGTGTCCCTGGCAGAAGACTTGACCTTAACCATTAACATCAAGAAGGCCGAATGGCAACTCCACCCCTTTTAAAAACTAAAGAAGGCAAGTCTTCTCTCTCCAGCCCTCACCACCTCTTATAGGGCCACCATCAAAAGTGAACTGACCTACTGCATCATTTTCTGGTTCAGTAACTATAAAATGACTGAACAGCACCAACTGAACAGATTAGTGAAGACAATTGAAAACATTATTGGTCCTTCTCTCCCCTCTCTGCTGGAGACTTACACCACAATGCTGTGTTCGCAGAGCCTCCAGCATTATCAGAGATCCCTCCCACCCATTGCACAGGTTATGTTCTCTCTTGCCATCTGGAAAAAGATACAGGTGCATCCATACCAGGACCACCAGGTTGTTAACAGCTTCTTACCCTGGCTGTTAAACTCCTGAACTCCCAGTGCCACCTCACAAGTACACACATTCCCCTCTCAACTTCACCTCTCAACACTGGTCACTTTAACACTGGTCACTTTGCCGACTGCTGTTTGAATATATTTATTCAGCTATTTATATATTTTTACACCCTTCTAGTTATTGTGAAATTTGTCAATTTCTTGTGATATCTATTTTTTCATGCATGCGAGTACAGACGCTCCTCTACTTACAAATGAGATACGTTCTGAACGGCCGTCCAGAACTTGAAATGTTTGTAAGTCATTATTCAACATCATTTTAATGGTATACGTAAGTACTAAGAACTAGGATGCTGGGAGTACGCACACTACTTTGCTGTGCGGTTGGAGTCGCGGCCAGAAGTCGTACTAGGCAGAATTGGAGCGCAGAAAAAAATTTGATGTTGCGAACAGAAAACGGGAGCCCAACAAACACAATTTGCACTTACAGTCCTTTTCGTTTGTATGTCTGAAAGTTCGTAAGTTGAAAGTTCGTATGTAGAGGAGCGTCTGTACACCAAAAAATAACAATAAAGGAAATCTGACCCGATATCTAATTATTATAATACCAATATTACCACTTGCCCTGCTTCATACAATTCCCAGTGTGCATTTCAGTATTATCTGGACAATTCAGCACCTTTCCACAACACCAAAGATTCATTGGAAATTATGGATTTGGATCTGTAAAATCTGTACCTGTACTATAGAGGAAGGTTATTTTAAAAACATCAAGCACAGTTGAGGAACACAAAGGGTGGTGACATTGATATCACAGACTTATTATTTATTATTCATAGACTGCCTTCATTGCATTAATTTAATTCCATATAGAATATAAACTACACTCAGCTA
Organism: Isichthys henryi; assembly: GCA_026776945.1. Lineage (NCBI taxonomy): Eukaryota > Metazoa > Chordata > Actinopteri > Osteoglossiformes > Mormyridae > Isichthys > Isichthys henryi. Next base: position 11,552,127 of record JAODJX010000020.1, read on the forward strand.
CAACATCCGAGCCCTCAATTACCAATTCAAGACCCTTATGCTGTTGGATTATGGATCAGTTAGTATACATACAAACAGAATGCCTGTTTTTAATTCAGCAAAACACATAATTGTGACTGTGATGTCTTTCTTAACAGTGTCACATAATTGTCAAGACCATGGTTCAGTTCCTCCTCCAATGAAAACAAAGGTCTTCTTCAAATACAATCCAGGTCCTATCTTTAAAAATACATATGCATGTAGTAATGGCTAGTTCACATTCTTTAGTTACCATGGAGTGAGGCTCAATGCATGCAAGACACTCTGACACATGAACAGGGCTCTAATTAATGTTCCCCTAATCACCAGCCCTTAATTATTCTCTCAACCAACAATTTGCCACTCTCTGAGGGATACTAACTTAAGTACTCCGTTGCATTTATACCCCCCGCAATCTATAGATCATTGTAGTGATGTCATCCCATAACCAGACATGTATTATATTTGGTGAAGAAAAACAAACTACTGTATAGACATCCGTAACATGGCACAGCCAGGTCATGTCCCTTCATGATGGAATTGCTCAGTGGACACAAGGCCGAAAAATGTAACAATCTTCACTAGCTTCGGCATCCAGGAACGTGCCTTACAGCATCCAATGACCCAAGGCTTAAACTTGGATATATGCACTTTGTCACCACTTCAGGGCCAAAGGACTCGAGAGCAGGCATTATGGCAAAACAAAAGAAGACGCTAGTTATTCAGTTCACTAGGGCATTTTCACACATACTGTACATGATTGACTTCTTAGCTATGTAAAGGAAATGCAAGTTTGCACAATAAAGATCATGATCTTAATTACTATTTATCCATCCATCCATTTTCCGAACCGCTTATCCTTACTGGGTCGCGGGGGGTCCGGAGCCTATCCCGGAAGCA
>JAODJX010000020.1:11561488-11585514 GCA_026776945.1 Isichthys henryi
CCGGAGTACCCGGAGGAAACCCCACGACGACATGGGGAGAACATGCAAACTCCGCATACATGTGACCCAGGCGGAGACTCGAACCCGGGTCACAGAGGTGTGAGACAACAGTTCTAACCACTGCACCACCATGCCGCCCCTCCAGGCAGTGGACATAAATATTTAATTAATTAATATTTAATTAATATTTGTGTCATTCTCCAAACTTTTGGCCATGGCAGTAGATATAAATAAATCATTACAGAAATAATTATTTCCTTATATCTCTGAAGTAAATATTATTTTATTGGGAAAACCTTGTGGTTTGCTGCTTGCTGGGATGCAATTAATCTGTGCATGTGTCTGTACGTTTATCTGTGTGTATGTGTCCGTGCATGTGTCTGTGCGTGTGTATCACACAAAATCCACCGTTCCTCCATAATGCCATGAGCTTCAGCACTTCTACTGACATTCATCTTCCACTCAGTGATTATTAAGCACATTTCCACTCACCATGGTATTTCCTGGGTTCTCCCAGCCTTGGCCATACTAATTCTACGTTTTTTTTTTTACTGTTGATTTACATCTACATTTGCATGTCTTTATTTGGCAAATGAGTCACCAGAGAGATGCGCTGTGTTGAAGGTAGTTTGGAGGTCAGTGAATGCAGCCGCAACATGAAATGTAAAAATGAATTTCATTATGCACTTCTCCACCGGAGTTAAGGGTGTGTGATGGCAGAGTGGCACAGTCATTGTGGCCTATGAAACACTAGAACCACAGAATCCATTTACACGTGGAACAGTACAAGGTGATACCTCTACAAACACCAGATACCTTCACCGGCAACACAGGACCACTCTATAGCTACTCTGCACCTTGTATGATGTACAATGCAAATTTAAGGTGTAAGTTATCTCAAACACCTCCTAGCAATCATACATCACACAAAAAAGTACAATACACACTAACAAAGGCATGAAGAACAAATAAGCATCCCTCCCCCCCAGCTACAGGGGACAGATGGACCAAAATATCTACTCATTTAAATTTTATGTCCACCAACTTTCTAATCAAACCATTTTGACTGTTGAAAAAGTACACAAACAGCCTGAAGTCAAAGCAAATATACCTCAGTGCAGTTATTTGAAATATTTTAAGAAGTCTTAGGTTTCTGCTGCCTGCTGTGTAACCTCCTGTATATTGTGCACAGTCAGTGTAGTTTCACAGGCACAGACTACCAGTTAAAAAAGTAGCAAATCAACCTTCATAGAAACAGGACATAAATCCAGATGCATTCGGATTGTCATGCCCGGCTCGTCCAATCCTCTGTGTGTCACGCCCCCTCATCTACCCCGTGTGGAATCCCCGTGTTTCTTGTTGCAGTCATTAGTCCAATGTATTGAAGTCTAACGTTCGTCTTTTAATATATCATGTCCCTTGTTGTTCTCCTAATTAAAGTCCTCGTTCACCCGACTTTCTGGCTCATGTACTGCTTCCCCACTCCGTGCCCGAGCTTAAGCAGGACACGGATCTTCTCTTGACAGTTAACCATTATTCAGAGTAGGAGAGGACAATTTTGGAGGCTAATTATGAGGAATGTTGTGATTTTTTTCCCATTAAATGTCTGTCATGACAATTGGAAACAAATCACTTTATCGCTATTTCAGAACTAATCGCGTTACAGAAATTCATCTCAAAATAGATCAAGGTCTACACTCTGACTCTCAGACAGATAATGAAACTCAAGTTCCCTGTAGTCACAGTAGTCTAAGGTTATGAGTCTTGATAAAAAAAAAGAAAAACATGCATGTAAAAAAAAAAGCACACCATGGTGGAAAACCCAAACGGCAAAGAGCAGCAATCTCGGCGTTAATGACACAAACACGTCAACTTTAAAATGACTCAGGCCTCTTTACATGTAACAGAAGATGTTCTAAGAATGAGAACCACAGCACAGAAAGCCAGCATATCCAATCTCTGCCCTCCTGATGACATAAAGCAGGGCCTAGGTTGGCTGACCCCTGACATGTTGCTATTCTTGCCTGACTGTAATTGGCTGCTCTATTTCTGTCACACCTCAATCTATAACCAAGGCTCCCCGGACGTGTGGCACCAGCTTGGCCAGGATTAGATCCAAGGCCCAGGAGGACTGGGCGCAGTGCACCATAGCGGGCCCATGAGGGCCACCATTCACCCATTTCAGAGTCACTCACGTGACACCACAGCAGTAAGGCCTCAGGATAGGAGAAGTTTCTGCTGTTGGACCCAGGACTGTTTTTAGCAGTGAATACGACCCAAGGGTTTCTGTATGAGAGATTAATTGGGCCATGTTTTAATGAGAGTGGAGCTTGGCAAAGTCTTCTTGTTCATCTATATTTCTGAAAAGTACTGTCTGTTGTCAGATCAAATTTAACTACAGTGCAAAACATTCACCAAAAATAGAGGAACATCCAGGATAGCATATGGGTTTCTCAATAATAAACCACAATTTTACCCAAGGTAATCTCTTTAAAAAGGAATTCCTCTCAAATATCTTGGTAAGGTTTGCTGATCAAGATCAAGCAGTTAGTCATAAATGAACGCATTACCCATTAATCATCTTCTGTGATCAAGCGATGGCTAGGGCACCCCTGGTATATAAATTATATCAGGGGTGTCAAACTCCAGTCCCAGAGCCCTGCATATTTTTGGCTTCCCCTCATTTAACACACCTGATTCTTCTTGCACCTCCAAGTGATAATTACCACACAGCTTTTGAGCTGAATCATTTGTGGTGGAACAGGGAAAAAACTAAGCTACACAGGGCTCCGGCCCTACAGAACTGGAGTTTGACACCCCTGAACTATATAATGCTGGAGTTGGGGAAAAAACACTGAAACTCACAAATCTGGCCCTGGGAAAATGGCCAGTGCATACCTGGACTGAGTACATATGACATTCAAATGGTTTTACTCTGTCTCTGTCAGAGACCAACTAAAAGACACGCAGAACTCTGACATCGAATCAGAGCTAGTCTCACCAGACAGCAGCTTAGCCACAGTGAACATGGACCAAATATTCTTCATCTTGACATTCTGATTCTCATGTTAAAGAGTAGCCTGCTTTAATAATGCCTACAAGTATACCATGGTTCACCACAAAACAATATGACCAGCAACTACAGTACTATTCAGTTCAAATGCACACAATTCATTTTCCCTAAGTTTCCACCCATCACTACCATTAAAACCGAAGGCTAGAAATGAAATTATTTAAATTGTTGTTACAGCTATTGATAGCCTTTAAAAATAATAAACAAATGACATGCAGGTCATTCTCTGATTTTTGTTTCTATTCAAGGAAAATCCAAAAATGTAACATCACACAGATTGTTACTGTAGATTATTCTGGAAATTCCCACCTTAAAATGGGGCATTTTTTGAGCACTGCGGGAAATAAATATTCATACCTGATCATAATATAGTGGCTGACTAAATTATCAATGGGAAAATTTGCTGTCAAGTTCTCAGTGCAAAACCCCATTGCCCAAGTCCTTAATGAAGAAGAAAAAAAAACTTGTTGCCTAATTGTTTTGTGGAAACATTCATGGTTTTAGTGCATGATGGAATAAACTGTTATCTCACTGTACAAAGTTAGCAGTCATAGCAACAAGCACTGACAATGAGATTTTGGGCCACATTGGTTTGCACTACATGATGCTTACTTGGCTTTCACTGATTTGTACTTATTATAATAATAGCTCTCTTTATACTATAATCAGATTTAATATAAGCCTTAATTTCACTAACCCATTGTATAATAATGCTAAACCAGCTGGGGAAGGTCATAGTTTATGCTGCTCTGAAATATGTCTGTGGGACATGGACATATTTAACTTTATTACTAGAATTTACTGCAGTAAACTTCAAGCCTACCCAGTAGTTGTGCAGATAGCAGGCAGGCAATTTGCAGAGTACAGTTATATCCAGCTGTGTAGACACTTTCCTTCCAATCTTGTTTCTTCATTCAAAACCAAAAGATTTTGAGTGCAAACTCTGAAAGGCACAACATTATGTCCTGTCCAGGCCAGGCCTGAGCCTTAAATCACCACACTAAATATTAAGCTGTCACAGACAGAAGAAAAAGCAATTCAATTATTGCGAGAGTAACAACTGAACTGCAAATCTTCCTGGACTGGGTCAGGTTAATGTTGCCTGAAACCTAAGCTTCAAGGAAACCCACGAGACTGAAAAATTTGTTTACCATTTAGCTAATAATACATTTTTACTAATGAAAATTATAATTACCTTTTATTATTACTTAATATTTAATATATTTTAATTGTGGCTAGTTCGTTTCAGGGTTAGGTTGGCTCAATGTCCACTAAATGCAGAATATTTTGCCATATCAAAGTTCTGTGTGGTTTTCGTATTTTTTGTTTTACTGGATAATTTCCTGAGAAATTCAGTGAGTCCATTGCTTTAAAAGACTATGCTGATATTTTACTGAAGAGCAAACAGTTTACCTTACAGCTGATGATTTGAAAGAGAAGTACCCTTCACTCACCATTTGTGTTTTCAGTCTACAGCGAGGTACTTGGTACAGCATTGGCAGTTAACTAGCAGCACTGCCAGTTGTTGATGAGGGGCTTGTAAGTGATCTGAGGAAAGAGATCCCTGCATTTCTACCATAGAGATCAGAGCCTAAGTCTTTCCTAGAGTGGGAGGAGCCTATGAACCTGTGATTTGTCCACAGCGTAGGACTCCTTTGAAAAAACGGGGGCATTTTCACTTGCTTTTAGAATCAACACTTGCACCCACGTATCACATGGCCTCATCTGACCTGCATGGCGATGCTAGCACTTAAGCAGGGACATAAAGAGCTTTATCATGTATTTAACTTTTCCCAAATTTTCCCAGGATGAGGGTCTTTGCCACTGTACCCTGGGGTGTGTGCTTATTCTGCTGAAATAACCTAGTGGTATTAATTGGAGTAAAAATAAGAGCCGAGTGATGTTAGAGTCTCCTGCCTGTCCTAACTTATATTCTAAAGTATCCATCTCATGCTTTCATATTACCTGCCTTCACAGTCCAACATATCAAAATACAACCACCTCTCCAGATTCACAAATTTGACATTTGTGGTTCAGTTATTCCCGTTTTGGCCTTGAACAATTAAATGGGAATATTGTTTGAAAGATTGTTGAAAGATCGCAGAAACTCACAGATGATGTGTGAACCAAAAATAGTTGTTTGAACAATACTGAAAATGATTTGGATCACGTAAAATTGCATAATATATAAATATTACTGTTACTCAATATTGGTTCGTGTGAGTACATACTAAATCTTGGATAAATCTTTGTCATCAGGAGTATTGAAGGAAGCGGAGTGAGGCTCAGACTCCAACCAAAGCCTCTGAAAGATGGAGCAGCGCATTTGCCCTGCTCGCTATTGATCGGCTGCGGGAAGGAATGTAAAGTCCTAGTTGTTCAGTCTCAATTTAATTACGTAAGAAGTAGGTGTGAATATTTAACTTGCTCTGCAGAAAGGAAAAAAATCTGCTCTGACTAATCTTTCTATTTTCTCTCTGTTCTACACAGTCCATTCATGTACCCCCACATTTTGCAGATTTACACAAGACACGGGGACCAGGCAGAAAAACGAAGGACTCGGGACATCAGAAAACTACTGCTGCAATTCAGGTACAGGCCTTCTTACCCTCAAAATGCTTCAGTAAATAGCATATGTCAGTCTAATAAAATGTGCTTTGGACAAGACAACCTGCTAAACAAATAATTGAGTGGCTGGAAGTGTCAGAAGAAGGTACTGTATAATCTCAGACATCTACAACTAATCAGAAACCACCCATCTATAACCAATTAACCATCAAGCAACAACAATCTGAAACTGACAAAATAAATAAGAATTGAAACAGATGATATTTTGAATCTATTTAATATTACATCTTTAGGGAGTTTCAAAGTTATTGTTTTGCAAGTGTATTGCAAGTCTCCTTAGCTTTACCCTGGTGTTCAAAGAAAACCAGTCCCCTCTGAGTTATAGTTATATTCACAGAAACTGACATAAAACAAATAATCAGTTGCAAATAACAGGGACTCAGCATAACGTCATCATAGGGGGATATTGAGAGGAGAGAGAAGCAAGAATCCAACTGTGCAAAGCCCACACAGCTGGTTTCTCCTATGATTCTACACAATCCTACAGTAGCTGTGCAAAGCCCACACTCCTGGCTTCTCCTGTGGTTCTACACACAGTTCTAGCTGTGCAAAGCCCACAGAGCAAGCTTCTCCTTGTGGGTATGCACACAGCTGGGTGACATTACTAATGCTACATTATTTCACACCCACTGTAGTTCAAATCTATGCAAATTAAATACTTTAAATGTATCCCTATCAGTATCCATGTTCAGTGAGTATTTAAATTAAAATCAAGGATTAGAGCTTCAGTCATATTTACACCCTCCATGTTTTACAGGCTTGTATATTTCTAGTGATATTTACTGTAGACCACAGTGCCGGTGTGTTGAGTGCTTGTCATACCATGCATTGATCTCTTGTTGCTTGAGGGAAGCAGCTCGTAAGACTAGAGATCAAAACACAATTATCTGTATTAATATCTGACAGTCCACAGTCTGCCTCACATTTTAGCACCTGAGAAAAAAAACACACTGCTCTGTTACCTCCAAGAGACTGAGATGCTAAATAAACAAAACAGAAATGTGATCTGGATGTAACTTAAATGCTTAGCAAATTAAGAGTAATCTGAAATGTGCAATGAGGGAACCACACAATTTGTCACAAAACACAATGTAAAACCCTTTATTGGTTTCCTAGAAAAACAGTGAATTTCAAAATTTTCAAAAGGTTGTCCCACCAAGTCCCAGAAAAATTTATCCAGAACTGTTTTAATTCAAATCTGAATATGGATACAGCATAATTATCTAATGTGCATACGAGGTAAAATCACAGGTAAAAGCATGTAGACCACATCGAAAAAGATGTGTAAACACCCCAAACATTGACCCAGGCCTAAAGGACTCCTGGACTGCCATGTGACCTAATGGCTAGTTTCTTCACATAGATGATGTTGTCACTGGTTAGTTTTGTAATAGAGCCTTAAGACAGAGACAAAGGTTCACTGGCAAGAAAGAACAAGGATTACAACCATGAAAAGAATGAAGGCCAATTACACTGCGATGGTTACAGACACTTTCCCTGATTTTGTGACCCAGACTGTTGCTGTTGAGGGAGCAGACCAAGATTATGAACTTGGCCCACTTAGAACTTCAGTTGTGCTGTGGCTTACAGTAAGTGCGTCCCCAGCCCAGTGGGCCACCTACAGGTTACTGAGTGCCAGCACTGAGAAATTGATGTGAGTTCTGCAGCACCGCAGGAGAGATTGCAAGAGGAGCGCATTGTCAACAGTGCAGGCCCTGAGTGAGCTACAGATGTAAGTGGATGGAAATGACATTTAAAAAAATAAAAACAGAGATGAGAAACCAGGCATTTCTTTGTGTCTTCCTGATAACCTGGGCTTAGAACATAACAACAGGGACGATGCCTTTGGGGCTGACCTTTCAGCCTGAGGCCGGAAGAAACAAGTTTGTCTATTTTCTTCAGAAATCCCACCCAAAAGCCAAAAAGCTGCTGAATGTGATCTGACACTTCACCCAGATCCCAAAAGCAAGAAAGCTAAAGGTGCAGGTACTTTTACCAGCTAAAAGAACAGGCAGTCATTAGCCATTTCAACTCGGTCTCCAGACTTGGACCACATTCTTCTTGACACAGCTTCCTCAAATCACACTGCATAACAAAGTAATAATAATGTTTGGGCATAATACTGTCACTCATGTGTCACTGCCAGTCAGACTGCATTTGTGAGTTTCCTCCCACAATTTTTCATAGCCTCAGGATCATCCTTCTACACACCAGACCACATCAACATTATTTAAAAGGATTATTTTGTGAAAAGCTCATCTAAGTTTTCATTTTTTGATACTTTATACTCGCAGTAACCTTGCATGCAGCCTGAACATGTAAATAGCTATGTGAAAGAGTCTGAATTAACCAGGGTTTCAATGTAATAAGTCACAACATCCTTATGTAAAGCCATCTTAAAGTAATTTTATCTGCAGGAGAAACACCTCATGGGGCCCATGTGAGGAGGCTGAGTTTATGGTCATATGCTTTCTAGGAGTCACATTATCTGGTGCAGATGCATCATGGGAGCTGAGTCCACGTGATCTAAATACAGAGTGACGGAAGTGGAGAATGCGACCGAGGCATTGCACCTGCATTTGCACCCTGGAATCTGGTTTCCTGAGCGCAGATAGCAGTGATGCATCCTCTCTGTGTCTCTTTTCATAGGGAATGAGGCTCAGTTTGAACTGACACTGTACAATCTGCACCCTGTGGAATAACAGGTGAGGAACTCAGAAGGAAAGTTTCAGGGTTTCTTACAGTGGCTTTTGTTAACGAGTGGGCTGTGCTATCCTACCATTAGTTTTCTGTTTTAAATCAAATAACTTTGTGAGACCAGCATAACAAAAAAATTTTATCAGATGCTGAAACTCATTTCAGTACAGTGCGGGCAGGGTTAAATAGTCTTAATAAATGACAACACATCTAGCATTTCGAAACTTTCAGCTTTTAAGATCACATAAAGATTGAGGCATGAGTTCAGCAACTCCTGGTCTGTATTCAGATCTGCCTCTTATTTGCATATGTGAGAAATTCTGCAGAATGAGGCACGCTGCTTTATGATGCACCTTCTCCCTGATGTATATGTTGATATTTCCATGTGGGGGCACCCTTATAGGCAGGTCCAGAGCCCAAAGACCATGCTTCAGCTCCCTGCTCTAGACTTTGTCAGTCGTCATTCTTTCTTAGCGATGCAATGAGCAAGTGTGCATGCGTACCACATAAGAATAGAACAATATCCCTTATTTACATTGTGAATGAGACGCTCCTTTGTCAAAAGCGAGGGGACAACGGGGTCATGAAAACAGAGCAGAATGAGTAAAGTGTGACAGTTTTAAGGAGTGTATACACTCACCTATTTTGGTGCTCACTCACTCACTTTGGATACACAGCACAGACAAATGCCAGTCAAAATGGGGCTTAATGACATGACAAACACTGACATTTATATTAGAGTATATGAACACTTTACAATGCGGTTCTTTATTAACTTAGTAATAACTGAATTACTACTCAACTACAAATCATGAACAGATACAGTCGCTACTTGAGAGAAAAGATGCCACAATTCATTAATGAAGAACAAACATGAGATCAAAATATAAGAACATTAATCAATGGACCTAATAGATAAGTAGTGGTACGTACCCATGTTTCTATTTTAACTGACCAAACCTACTTATTGGTTCATTAAAATCATAATTGCCAATATCTACTCAAAAGTCAGCTTTATTTATATAGCACTTTAACAACAGCACTTGCTGACCAAAGTGCTTTACATACAGTAGATCATGAAATCACAACATATCAAGGCATAATACCAACATAAAACACAGACACACAATCAACACTGCAGTACATTTGACTCTCCTCACATGCTAATGAAAACAGGTGAGTTTTAAGTGTAGATTTAAAGACTAAAAGGAGCCACCTTAAAACTTGAACAAATCTAGTGTAACCATTCTCATACAAAGTCACGGAGGTCCCTTTTCTCTCCACCCAGTGGGAATCTAGATGACTGCACCTTAGAGCAGGCCACATGTGATTTTGTGTCACACAATTAATTAATTATAACTTTAAATGACTTTGCACCCTCAAATCAATCCAGTATGCAGCTGAGTTTAACTGGCAGTTAGCCAGTCTGCTAGTTTCAGGAAAACCAGTCACTCACATGCCATCAACTATTCGGCTTTAACTGTGCCAGTGACACATGGTAACACTGCTTGCAGTTATAAGGATATTTTTTCCAAATAAGTGAGTTCTAAGGATGAAGTACCAAACAGCAAACAGGAATAAAGATGCCATCTTAAGAGAAATGAATTTGAATCCAAGTATATAACATTCTGCATTTGCAGCATACAGTATCCGCATATAAGTGAATCACATTTTGTACTATACTTTAATGCTATAAGACACATATGTGCCTATGCCTGAGATTACACAGCACACCCTTGCCCTATCATGCACACAAAGCACTCGTAGAGGGACAGGTGAGAGGCTTAAGTGCAGAAGGGAATGGGCATCACCCCTTGCTAGATGCACCTGGCCTCAGCCCGCTGGCCATCTGTATGTTTAGTCACTCTGGCATCAGTGGGACAAGCTGTCACACGTACATGGTGACCTTCAGAATGGACGCTGATGGCCCTCGGCCCGCAGTAGCTGCTCTCTCAGCATTGTCGGTCCTCAGATAGCAGTACAACATGCACAAGCCGTCTAATTTTACCTGCATTATCTATGTGTTATCTATGTGTTAATTGGTGCAAAAACATTTTATCATGTACAATTTAAATTACAGAAGGATAATATGCTCTTTATCCTGTATAAATATACTTTTGTAAACTATTACTTTTAACAGTTTTAACTTTAACTTTATAGTCTTTTTATATTTAAATTGTTTGTAGCATTTTTATCTGTGCTGGCTTGGCACCTTGTCCTGGTTTATTCCCAGCCTTGTGCCAGTAGCTTCCGGAATAGGCCTCAGACCCCCGCAAATTTACATAGGACAAGCTGGTATAAAAAATTGATGGACGGATGGATTATAATATTTTTCACTATTTTTTAAGTATAGTATTTTAATCAGTTTAAACTTGCAAGCCTTTTGAATGTTGCACTGCTATTCTTCAAACAGAGTAAAATTATTATCAATAATAAGGCAACAGATTGATAATATTCATAACTTGACTGCGTTCACATTGCATAAAAGTGGTTTGCTTCAGTTGAGATACATGCTGGAAGCCCGAAGCCTCACATAATCCCCATAGTCTGGCCACGGGGTCCATATTCAGAAATCAGGCGATGGCACTGACTGGTTAAGAGAATAAGCCTAATTTAAAGGTAAACACAGCTTTAATCTGTGCAGTTTTCGATTTTCCCCTAGTGCCTTGTATTCCCAGTGAAAGTTGCATGTAGCGTTGAGGCAGTGAGTATGTCACTCACTTAGCAAGTTTCCTCTTTTTACACAGAAACTCTTTGAACCTACTGCCAGCCTCACAATTTCTACAGCTCATGGCAATATTCTTACAACACCAGCCCTGATTTTGTGCCACGAGTACCTTTGTTCATGCATTTTAATCACTGATCCATTTTTTCTCACCTCAAAGGAAGACGACAATGCTATTTAAAAAGATAACCAGACGTTACAATTGGCAAATTGAGACGATTCATCATCAATTTGTGAAGATGCAAGTGAAATTGACTTATTGATTTAATCATCAATTCCTACACAATTAGGGTAATTTTAATAGTGGCAGATGGAAGTATATATATACTTCTGGAGGCTGCCAGAAGAACGAGCAGAAAACTGCGGCTGACATGGAACTACTGTAAGGTCAGCACACCTGTGTGGCACAACAGACCTCCACATGACTAGACCAAGGAAAACCCACTGGGGTTTGCAGGAGCATGCAGCATTTCAGGGGAGTGTGTCAACCTAGGCAAAGGATGGTGATCACATCTCCCTCTGCCATGCAGGACCCAGGGGAATGGATAAAACATCAGCTGGGGCTGTCACTCACCTCCTGCCAAATAGACGCAGTCCCGTGAAGGTTTTAGTGCTGTGGTGATGAGCCACGACCGGCAGTTCTCCCTCCACGGGGAGGGAGGACGGTAGGTCTGAGGTGGAGGAGGAGGAGGAGGTGGTGGAGGAGATGAGCTCCTCAGTGCCTGGTGGGGGCACCTGGCTGAAGCAAGCCCCCGCCTCCTGCTGCTGCTGCTCCATGGCAGGTTCCAGACGCCTCAATGCCACCCAGTCCCGTAGGTGCACTGCTCAGTCCCAAGGCAGTTTCTGAAGTTATAGAGTCCTCATACTTGGGAGCACATAGTCATAAAAACCACTAGCAGCGAGCCATGCTATTTTCTCTCCTTCCTCGAAAAAAAAAGAAAAACAAAAAGAGGAAATCAAAGGTTCTCCCTCTTTTTGTGCCTGTTAGCGTGCAGCCTGCAGCTGGGGGGAGAGGTGTTATGATACAGCCCCTGCATTCCCAGCCCCCTGTCCCCGCTACTCCATACAGGAAGCGGAGCCTCACTGCAGCATTCAAACCAAACTTACATCATGAGCTGTGTGGAAGCAGCAGCCAGGCAGGGCACCCTTTTCCTGCTCTCCTTGCTCACTTCCCCCTCTGGGCACATCTGCCCAAGCCTGTCTTTCCCCCAGCGCTCACTGCTCCCGGATCCTGTCTACTCCCGGTCCCTGGCTGTTCCTTGGCTTCCTTCCTATGGGATTGTAATGATCCAGGAAGTGTCAGACTCAGATGAGGCACAAACAGGACCCAAACATAGGTGCCTCCCAATTTGCCTTTCACAGCATATGGCTTGATCTCATAGCTTCTCCTGCTCACAAGCATACTCTCTTTCTCTCTCTCTCTCTCTCTCCTCCCCTTCAAGCACACTGGATTTTTCTCTTTACACTCTCGTCCTTCTATCTGCACTCTCACTCTCTCTCTCTTCCACAAAGCACATTGGTCTGCAGTAGGTAGCAGACACACTGCCACCTACTGGTGGTGCATTAGAAGTGCTGGAGCTCTGCAGAGTATGAACCACATCATGGAGTGTAGGAGTGCTCAATAAGTTACACTATAAGAACACAACCAGGAACTCCGCATGTCTCAAAGGACAATGCTTAACTATCTAGACTCTGATTTCTTTAACAAAAGGTCAAATTACTGGTCCAAATACATAACCATCTCCATTAAATCAGCCAGGATGTGCATTTCCTTGTTGTTCTGGAGCTTGGACTGTGTTGGAGGGTTAGTATCGTGAGTGCAAGCAGGCCTGACAGGGGAAATGCCTTCAAAAACACGGACCTTCACGGAAGCTACACCCACTCTGGCAGTAGAGAGAGGCCACACGCATTCATCTGTGGAGCTGCACTTCTTGCTGATCAATTCTGAATCACACTTAGTCCTCCCGAGTCACTTTCAAGTGCTGCACAATTTCACCCATGCAATGCATTTGGGTTTTTCTCCGACACACGCCTTACATAAAGAAGGTTTAAAAGTCCTCACAGCCCCACCCACTGTCTTCACTCACATGAGAGCACTACAAAAAAGATTCTGGGATGGGTGTCAGAGAGGCATGCCAGCCACTGGGCCGCTGTTAGACCACAATTGTGTCCTGTATACCCTGATCTGTTAGACCACAACTGTGCCCTGTATATGCTGATCTCTATGACAGGAGGTAGTATAAACCAGTATTTGGGCCATTCCGGAATATATTCATCAATTCCAATCCAAATCAGGAACATTCAGGTAGCGCTTCGCTCATGAATACTAATGAGTTTTTGCATTCATCAGCCAATTAGCACTTCACATATGAATATTAATGAGTTTCCCCTAACCACATTGCAAAATGAAAATTTGTGTCTGGGGAACCTGGGCATCACGATGTCTCTCCTGGGCATCATGACATGTAACGATGTGCATATTGTTTAATTGTTAAAGTAAATGTGAGAACGAATCTGCCAAACGCTATGTTATGATACTGTGTGGCTGCTGTATATTGAAAATTTATGCCTTTTCCTTCACTTGGCACTCCATTCTAACTTGCAACACTGGGTCTTATGGGTTGCAGCTCTAAACCTGGACAAACCGCTAATTTTTGTGTCCGGACAGGGGCCCAAAAAGTGAACATGTCCGGGGAATGTTGGACATATAGTAACCCTCGTCTCAGGGAGCCAAAACAGGCCTTTTCACCGAGGATCCTGTATTGGTCATTTAAAAGACTTATGTTTCCCAATTAAACACTAAAATATCTGTCATGGAGCACAAACTTTATTTAAGCCAAATTAATATTCCACCTGTTATAGTATTTAGTCCTGCTCTGTTTCTTTTTTTCCGTAATATGGCACACTGTGACACGGCTAATAAATGAACGGTTCTGTTCCTTCCAAGTGCATCCCCGTGCCTGGTGATGGCGTCGTTTTCCTGCAAAGTGGAAAGCTCAGTGCTGCCTTTGTGGGAGGCATAACAAAAGGCGCACACAAACCGTATGCTCGGCTCTTTGCAGCCAGGAACAGAAACAGGCATCAAAATGTATCTATTCCTTGCTGCTGCAACTAATATTAATTAGCTGAACCAAATCTGCAGAGGAGGATAAAGCAGGTTAGCTACTGTATAATGCTCAAACGATAATGCTGATAATGATGTTAAGCCTAACACTTCACCTATAAAAGGCCATGTCATGCTTTTAGGCAAAGACTTGTACATCTTTTTCAGTGTTTTTCTCTACCGCTGATTGATTTTACTGACACAATTCAGAGAACCTGCCTGTATCAGTAATCTCCTTTTGGCAACTGGGGAAATATTAGATTGAATCAACCAACAGGTACTGAACAAATGTGCAAAAGTGGAATAACACAAATTGCATCGAAACAAATTATGTGACAGTCAAAGCAAGGTTATAATAAATTGCCTACAAAAATGCACTTTCAGTTGCTGGCTGAACCAGAATATTTCACACAGCATGAAAAGGTATTCACTATAATGGAAATAGAACATATCATCAGATGCATAATCTACTTCCATCAATAGATACAGAACAGTACAGCAGGACAATATGGAACAAATGCAATTTATAAAAAGCAAAAATTTGCAGAGAATATTTCCAGTTGTAGCTTTGCACAAGTTACTGCAATGTTACACATCCTCCTCCTACATAACAATGCTTAATTTTACAGTTGCTAGATATTCTGTACCAAACTGAAAGCGGCATGCTGGCCCTTTAATGACTGGTCAGGCGCCAAGAAGCTTCAATTTCCATATACATCTCAGGGATTCCATGTTGCCATGGCAGCTGGACGTACGGATCATCCGTACAGACGGATCATCCGTGGGCCGCTGCACATGGGCTGATCCGTAAAGCCCAGGTCATTGGCCAGTGATGTGTTTTTGAGGCACCAAAAGCAGCTCTTTATTGTCATAACTAGTACTGCAATTAATGTGCAGTGTCTTCAGTTGGAGGAAGAAAATGTCTGTGTTTCTTGACATGTGTTTACAGCATCCCCAAAGCATGAGTCTAGTGTGAATCAGGGAGACGCCAGAGGCATCTTAATAATGCAGTGCACCGCCAGATCATGTGCAAAGGGTGAAAGGAATCCAGGCCCCATCTCTGATCCCATCTGCCTAAAGGAGGCATGAGTCAGCGGGGAGCAGTCTGAGCTGACGTACCCATAGCTTTCACCTGGTGCTGCTCTGTCCATTTGGACAAGCAGTTTGCTGAGTGACATCAGATCACACACCTGCTGTCTCAATTGACATTCCATCAGTTGACTGAGAATATGTCCACGGCCCTTTCTAGAATAAGTGGTTTCAAGATGACTGGATGGATGAATGGAGAATGGTTAGCTGGTGAGTATTAATGTCGTTGACTGGGATAGTTATTTATGGCGATAAGTGAAATGAGGGGACTGATCAGAACAGATGGTCAAATGAACAGCTTAAAGCCCATGGTCTAAACAATAGATTAAACCAGTCTTTAGTAAGCTTTACTACAACTTACAACTTTACCCTGTTACAAACATCCACCTAACATTAAATGCCTAGTCAATTTACAATTGCTTTCATATTTTTAAAAACCTTTTCACTTGAGCTTACAATCCTACTCTCACTTGTCCTTCCAACAAAAACATTATATACATGGTGGCCATTTTATTATGTGATATTTTATTCTTTTAAAAAGCCGATCATGTAGTTGCAACTGAATCCAGGCAACAGACACACAGAATCAGGGGGTTCAATTGTTCTTCATTTAGCATTATAATGGCTGAGATACTTGATCTCAGTGATTTTAAACGGGGTGTGATTATTGGTGCCATACTGTACATGGTGGTTCCAACATCTCAGAAACAGCCACACTTCTGGGATTTTACAGTTTACAATGAACAAAAAATGGTATTTCTGTAGTTAAGAACTCCTTGGCAATGAGATAAATTGGAGAAAAATGACTTACTGTATGTTCAGTTCTGTATACAGTGGTACCTCAGTATACGTCCGCTTTGGAATAAGTCCAACTTGGTATATGTCCTGCGTGGACGCGAAGAATTTTGCTTGGTATATGACCTTTGTTTGGAATACAACTCGCGTGCTAGAACTTGTATTGGTCAAAAAGAGTCATGACATCACGCACTACCCTTGTTTACCTCTCTCGAGACGAAGCCACGACTACCCACGAGCGTCAGTACGGCAGTTGCTATCATTCAGTGAACAACCCGCGCTATAACTCTCTTTTCATTTATTTCGTCTAATTGCTTTTGTATTTATGCATTTTAGCATCAAGCAGTGTTTAAATTATTTATACAACCACATCAATGTATGATATTCCAATAGCAATTAGATTTTTTTTCATGGGAATGGATTTATCATATTCCCTTTATTTCTTATGGGAAAAATTAGTTTGGTATACATCCTGTTTGGTATAAATCCAAGGATTTGGAATGGGTTAAGGACGTATACCGACGTACCACTGTATGTGTTTTTTTATTTCTTGCATTTCCAGAAAATATATATAAAATGTGAAAAAATAAACCAAGTTTCCAGCAAATGTATTCAAACCTCTGACTGGTACTGTACATAAAGGAACAAATTATTTACCAATATAAATTCAGAGAAAATAAAGGTTATGCACGTATGGGACTGGAAAGGGAAACAGAAAGATACTCATTCAGAGAAAACAGGACCCAGATTCCCCCACAACTGATGAGGGGAGACCCGCTGGTGTAAGATATGACAGTGAATTTAAGGATACTGTAACAGTTTTATGTGGAGCCTGTCTGAGGCACAGCCAGGACACCCTATAGGGAGGGGCTTTTTTGTGCCTCATTGGTTTTTCTGCCTCTGTAGTCAAGTCACAGATAGAATTCATTACTCACTTTGCATACAAATGTCCTAGAGAAATATTGTTAACAAATACATACTTTTAAGCATAAAAAATAACCTTGCTTCTCTGCAAAACTGCATTTTGCTCTGCAATAGAATTTCCAATTTCCTAATGTACAGTTACTTTTTTTTATCGCACAGGCCAGCAAAGATCTTTTACCTTGACTAACATCCAGGCCAGGGAACAGGTAAACAGGGAAGGAGGGTCCCTTACTGAATACCTCTTTACACTGTCTTGCCCAATCGGGAAGGAAGTGATGTCACCGGAGACGCAGTGCAAACAATAACAGCTTGGCCACAAACCGCGAGCTGCTTCCTGCCATTCTTCTGTTAGCTGAATTTCCACTCCTTCTGTGTTTTCTGAGTTATGTACAGAACAAAACGTCAGTGAAAGGATACACAGAACAAGTTTTCCAAAAACAAAAATGAACCACAATGCCAGTATCTCTCCTAACGTCACATATGGCTTTGAGTAATTTATGAAATGAGCTGAATCTGGCTACATTAATTAAACCCCAGGTAAACTGGAATTACTGGAAAGCATGGCGAATCTAACAGTCCTGTGGAGGCACACTTCTCCTCGTGCCAATGCTGATAGGACAGTAAATACCAACTAACATACAGTGAGCATTTCCAAATATAAAACCACCTTTTGAGCACTGAACTCCTTGCAGTTTAAAACAACAAAGTAAAATTGCACTAGTTCTCCCTCAGTGTTTAGCTATTTTTTCATTTCCCCACTGCATTATCATTTCCCCACTGACTTGGAGCTAGCAAAGTGAAGCTCGACTGGGTATTGATGACCGAAAGCTCTGCTTCAATCAGCTCATTAAGCTCCTTTAAGGGAAGCTCTTCAATGGCCATGCATCATTAATTCTTGCTTAGCAGGCCAGTCGTAACCTGAGCAGAAGGGGACAGGCAATCATGAGCATGACGCAGATCCTTCTGCCTTCCGTAGCGTTAACGTTTCCATCATGTTATACAAGCATTATGCTGCTTTCATATCATTCAATTCTCTCTCATTTGGGTCAGGTTGCATGGCATTCACTGACTCTTATCTATCGTTGATCATAACACTAAGATACTCACAAACATTCTGTTCGACATACTCATAAAGTGCTCATACTGTAAACACTTTATAATAAAAACACACCCAAAGAGGAGAACCATGATCTTCTCAGCAGAACACATGAAATACATACAAGGACTTTGCGTGTGCTGACGGGGAGAGGTGTGACAGTCACATTTATAATCTCACACAAGCCTATCACAGGTTCATTATCTCTGCCATGTCATCACCTGCAATATATAAATTTCACAGTAAGGCCATTTGCATATCAGATTCGTAATATGTTACAGAAATATTACGGATATTATTAGAAATATTATTAGATTAGGAAATATTAGGAAATATCATTAGATTGGGATTCCAGCATACTCATTCACCTTGTGTGTGCTCCAGTTGCCTCTCAAGAGAACTTTTGAAATTTGTACTGTAACTTTATGCTCGAGTGCATATATTTCTTGACCAGATATGTGTTTATCCTCGCTGCTACCATGTAGTAACTCCACTGTTAATTTGCACTGTATGTTGTCTTGCCAATTTGTACTGCTATGCTTGTCCTGTCTGCACTTAACTGATGTGCTCTGTTTTGTTCTGCTCTGTATTGCACCATGATCCTGAAGGAACGTTATCTCATTTCACTATATACTGTGTGTATGGTTGAAATGACAAATATAACCTACTTGACTTGACTTGACTTGATTACTATTTGGAATTCGGCCATTTGTTGCGCAAACAAATCGCCTGGTAAAGACACAAGGGAGAGAATGGGCTCCACCTAGTGGAGAGAGGGTGTAAGTGAAAATCCTGAGGGACAGCAAAGTCTAGTCTGAGCATATAACATTCAGGGCTGTGACTGTCGATTGCATTGATAATCAAGTAATCTACCAATTAATACGACGAGTATTTCGTTATATGCAATATAATATATACATCCTAATAGGCGCAAGGCAGGAATCAATCACGCATTGCAGGGTGCCACACATATAGTCAATTTAGGCACTCCGATTCACTTAAGTTTAATATTTTTAGTCAATATAACGGAAACCGGTGGATACGCCGAAAAGGCACGAGCACACATGGTCAGTACTTAACTACACTCAAAGCAGCGGTGTGTGGCAACACCGTGACCCACCGCACCAGGCTTACACGATGTGCGATGTACAATATCGACATGGCATTTCATCCACATGCAATTGTCACATCGAAAAGACCGCTATAACCTGCTGGGTTAAACCTATCAATAAGTTGCGCTGGAAACCAAACTTAGCAAGTTTCGCAATTTTAATGATGGTTGCTTTTCAGCATTATCTAGCATAGGTTAAAAAAACCAATGTAAAATTTACCACTGCATGTGATCTCCGAGACAGTCATTTTTGTCCGTGATGTTGGACTGATTTATAGACTGTGGCGCATTTGTGAGAAATAAAAAAAGAAAGAACTAAAGGAGAAAAGCAAACAAAAACTGTTCACAAAAATACATTTGTATTCCGCGGTATGGAAATATTTTGTATTCCATAGGGACAATATTCAGTAAAAGCAAGTGATTTCTCGGCACCTCTTCATGTCTCCTAGAACTCACAGAAACACCACCAACTTATTTCATAGGCTCTATTGGTATAAATTCTATTTGGCTATATATCCATCTTTCAACTCCTAAATAACGCAATGTTCAAGTATCATTCGATACCATATTATGTAAAATGATACGGCTAAGCGATGGGGCTAACCGTATTAGTAGCGATTATTTTGACATAGAAGAATCATAATAAGCGAAATAATTAAGTCAGTGATGATAAAGACTGATTAGACCTCTTGGCACATATATATGGATAACTTCGCGTTATTTGGTGAGTCCGTCAAACCCGAAGGTCCTCTTTTCAGATGAATTTGCATTGCAGGCGTACTGTGATGATATTTAAGTTCTGCTTTGCAATACTAACTGCCCGCCGATTGCAATTGCATTCACTTTTAATGTTTAGTGCTTCCACAATTTCGCTTTTTATTTGGACCCTCACCCGCTATACGTCGTAACAGCTCCGGTCGCATTATATAGATTGGGAGGCTGAAGCTAAATCTAACAATATTGTATTACATGCTGGCATTATAGGATTAAATACAAGGCACTATCGGACTGTGATAATCATAAAAATTCAATAAACAATCATGCCAATGTCAAATATTGCAACTCACACAGTATAGCTCCAGCAAAAAACACCTAAGATTTACTTTCAGTCTGCCATGTCTAGGTTATTCTTGTATAAATATAGTAGCCTGAAGAAGCAATACATTCCACAAGGGATGCAGACTCACACTTACTACTCACATTTGCATCACAATTGCACTCATCCAGAGGGAATCCTTGACCTCTGATGCTGATCACTGTTTCTTTTCTGAAATGATGTGCCATGAGTAATCTCATTCCTTCATCTTCGACCCCCTGCTCTGGGTTGACACCGGCCCTGTATTCCTGTCCACTTTTGCTGAAGTGAGGCCTGTGCTCTGTGAAGCTGAACATTTCCTGCACTCTTTTGTTACTTACCAGCCTTTCTTTCAGTTATCAGAATTATTGTAATATTATGACACTGTAGCCTATTGCATTCTGTTTGCAGCTACAAACTTCCCACAAGCAATAGGTTCTTTTTTTACATAACATGGGCTACACATACATGTTGCATCATGGGACACATACAGTACTCAGCTTTGTGGTCTGTCCTTCCCTTTTCTGTTTTAGATGGCGGATTAACTGCAAGTTCATCATTAACATCTTATTAGATACTTACACCTGTAAATGCTGCAGGGTGGGGGCATTAGCAGCATTCCCTGTGAGTGCTGCAGGGTGGCGACATCGGCGGCATTACCTGTTAGTGCTATAGGGTGGGGGCATTGTTGGCATTACCTGTGAGTGTTGCAGGGTGGCGGCCTCGGCAGCATTACTTGGGAGTGTTGCAGAATGGTGGCGTCGGTGGTACATGCCATGTTCCCTTGTGCTTCCACATCTGTTCTACTCCCGTCTGCAGCACAGTGATTCCTCAGCCTGACAATCCAACATGTCCTTTTTCTCTGGGATGTAATATAAACTTCCAGCTTGTGAAGCAGTCCGTAAATGCCTTCTAGGCTGCCACATCCTTTTGGGTATTTATTGGCTATAGTTGCACTATTTTGTTGCCCCCCCCCCAACCCCCCCACCTTCTCTAAGTTCCTGTTTTAAAACTTCCTTACAGCCTGCAATGTCAGTCTCAAAGTGAACTTTGTACAAAAAAAGAGAAAGAAAACACATGCAATCTGATCTTCACCAGGGACTATTTTTGGGCTTTTTGGAAAAGATCCCTCTGTATTTGTCTTGCACTGGGCCAGTTCTGCAGGGGGGAAGTCCTGGCAGGGATGGCGGCCAGTCCTGTCCTGCGTCACGTTAATGCAAATTTATTCTCGGCAGTGCATGTGGGTACAAAGCTCAGCTCTCAGAGGCAATTGGCACACGTCAGCTAATCCCTCCAAATCACCACAGCATGGGGTGCGACCCAACAGCCTGTCTTGATGCACCCACATCCTCAGAATCTCTGTCAGGTTGCTTGGCTCCACAGGCATTTCCAGGAATGCATATAAACAAACTAACCTGCCAATCTAGCACTTTACCAGCTTCAATGTCCTTGGCTGGAAAGCCACTGCTAAACATTGCTTTAGTTCCGGTACATCCCATGTGAAAGGTTCATATCTTCCCAAAGTGACACGTCTTAGCAGGAAACACACTCCTGTGGTGTGATGCTCTTACAGTACTCAAGCTGAAATGGAGAGTCTTATGGCTTGCTACTGAAAGCACTGCCACTTAGTGCAGCAGCTGGAGGTCATCACTGTTAGCGGCCACATTTCCCACGTGTTCCTCCACTAGCGGGGGTCGTCCCCCCAGCAGAAGCTCCCAAAGTCACGCTGGTGCTTTCTGTGGATATAATCCCACATCTGTGACAGCCTACAGGCAGGCATGAAAGTCTAACAGCACAGCTCATTAACCAGAAACACCACTGTGTTGCAGGGAGACTCTGTCGTCATACAGTACTGGCATTTAGCTTTAAATGTATACTGTATATATACAGCACTGGGAAGAAGTCATAGACAGTCAGAGAAAATGATGTTCAAATGATCTTCATGTGTAAAAGTCTGCCACAGTGTGTCAACTTAGCTATTTCAAAACCTCTCATCATATCAGCCCATGATTTGCACTAAAAATGTGTTTGTTAACCTGACTATAGGGGTGGGCGATATGACCTAAAATTATTATCAAGATACTTTTCACTTTTTGGATAGTGACTTTTATATCACGGTATTGCTTTTTACAAGTCTTGGAAGGAGTAGCCTGTCCTGTCCCTTTGTTAAATAAAAATATTTTGATAATATATTAAGTACATGGAATGCATCGTTTTCAGTTGGGAGACAGGGGAGAGTATGAACAGCATTTATTTTGGAAAAAGCCTTAAGATCTTCATATTAACTTTTATGGTCTACAATAAAACTAAAAATAAAATATTAAATTATTAAAAGTTACCAGTTCTGCTGTACCAAATGAAGAACACGTTTGTGGTCACATGATACAGTAGCTGTGAGCCAAATTGTATCATGGAATACAAAAAAACACAAATGAAAGCATCATGTCACACCACTAAAACATACAGTCCATCCAACCAACCAATTTCTGCTACTTATCCAGGGTTGGGTTGCTGGGGCAGCAGTCTAAGCAGGGATGCCTAGACTTACCTCTTACCTGCCAACTCCTCCAGCTCCACCAGGGAATACCAAGACATTCCAAAGGGAAACACCGACCGGGAATGAGTCTGACTTATTGCTGGCAACGTGAACCAATCTCTCACTCCATTTGAAAAGGGACCTGATGGCCCGCAACAATGGACCTCGTAGCCCATACTTAAGAGGCACCCCCTACAGGACCCCCCAATGGACAAGAGCTTATGCCTTTTCCAATTCCACGATACACATGTATACTGGTTAACAACTACCTGTAAACAAACTCCCATGAAGCCTCTAGTATCCTTGTCAGGGTGAAGAGCTGGTCCAGTATTCAATGGCCAGAACGGAATCTGCATTCCTCTGGATCTGAAGTTTGACTAGCGGTCGGACCCTCTTCTCCATTACCCCGACACAGACTTTACCAGGGAGGCTGAGGACTGTGATCGCGCAAAGTTGTGACACATTCCCTCCGGTCCCCTTTCTAAAAAACTGGGATCACCACCCCAAGATGCCAATCCCCAACATTCACGCAATGTTGAAGAGGCAACCCAACAAGATCAAGAGTTTTCAACAAAACAGGGCAAATCTCATCCATCCCCAGAACAATACCATTGAAGAGTTTTTTGACTACTTTGGTGATCTCAACCCTAAATATGGGCAAGTCCCCTTCCAGTCTTCCAATTCTACTTCCTCCAAGGAAGACATATCAATGGGATTCAGAAGATCTTCAAAATAGTCTTTCCACTGCCCGACTATATGCCTAGTTGAGGTCAACAGTTCTCCATCCCTGTTGTAAATAGCATAGATAAATGCCTGATTCCCACCCCTGATTTATCTGACAGTTTGTCAGAAACTTTTCAAAACCGACCAAAAATCCTTCTCCATACAGTAAGTTTACCAAACTCCTCCAACGCTAGAGTTTTTGCTTCAGCAACTGCCAAATCTGCTTTCTGCTTAGCCTGCCGGTACCTGTCAACCGCTTTAGGAGTTTCGCAAGCTAACCAAGCTTGGAAGGCATGGTGTGCCCGTTTATTCATAATCCAGTTGATGAGGGAGCGCGGCTCATTCGTAGAGCTTTAAGGCAACAGGTTCCACAAGTACTTCGGCCCAGGATAGATCAGTTGCATTTTCCGGATGATTATTTATACGAGCGCTATAGATTTAGTAGACGCAG